>CM035812.1:34324504-34421707 GCA_020458035.1 Magallana ariakensis
CTGTTTTATTTCAACAGGATTGATAAAATCTTTATAAATGTAGAAATAACGAAATCAGTAACATGTAAATTTATTCGGTAAAAATTCGATGACATTAATTTTCACAGTTCTAACATTCTTAAGTAGTTCACACGCTATCATAGATCCAAACTAAACGGAAAATAAGAAATTTACATGCACCAGAAATATTACACGGCTGCTTACATCCCGTGTACTGTGTAAATTTTAATTCCCCGTACATGCAATACTCGCCGTTTGATCTCAGGAATTTCTTCTAAATTGTTCAATCCGCTGCATATTTGGCAGACACTAAGAATGGGGTCCGAGGTACATTTACACGAAATTTCATTAGGATTGAGTGAAGGGCTCGGGAGCTAGAATTTTTTTCTACAGTACATGTCAAGCATGCTAATCGAAACTCAAATGCCCAAAAATTCATAACTCTGTTAAAAATGAATGAATTGGCCTGGTCATTAGTACAGTAATCTAGAATAGTACTAGGTTGAAAGAACAGGTCAAAGATCAACGATCAAGTAAAATCAGGCCAGAAAAACTAAATGATTTTGTGAATCGGGGGGGGGGGGTGTTGGTGCGTGTACTGTGTTGTGTAAATCTTAATTCCCCGTATATACATTACGCGCTGTTTGATCTCAGAAATTTCTTCTAAATTCTTCAATCCGCTGCATATTTGGCAGACAGTAAGAATTGGGTCCGAGGTACATTTACACGAAATTTCATTAGGATTATGTGAAGGGTTTGGGAGCTAGAATTTTTCTCTACAGTACATGTCAAGCACGGTAATCGAAACTCAAATGCTCAAAAATTCATAACTCTGTTAAAAATGAACGAATTGGTCTGGCCATTAGTAGAGTAATCTAGAATGGTACTAGGTTGAAATTAAAGGTCCAAGATAAAAGATCAAGAAAAAGCAGGCTAGAAAAACTAAATGATTTTGCGACAAGGGGGGGGGGGGTGTCGGTGACTTCTATATTAAACGTAAAATACTAAATTCTAAATATTACATATTACACAATCACTTAATGAAATACATGTGTTAGAACAATGTATAAGCGTGTTATTAAAGATGTAACTATTTATTTTTCTGAACATTTTAAGTATATTTCAGTATGAATTCATAGCTAAGGATCTCAATACACAAATACGGGGAAAAGCGCTATTATTGTAACTTCTTTTACAAAATTAAAACGGAAAAGAACAGAATTCATTATTTTAAAGATAAAATCGTAGGTCTAAGCGAAAAATGAGTTAAAAATTTTTGCGGCACTCGGGGCTTGAACTCGGGTCGCCTAGGCACATGTCCACGACTCTATCGACTGAGCTACTCGGACTCTCGCTTCAGGACTTTGACGCTTAATATCTCGAGACTGCGTTAATCGATTTTAAAACAAACTACATATTCTGAATCAGAAAAAGGGTCACTATCAATCCTACAGAAAAATATTTTAAAACAAAAAAGTTGAAAAATTCGATTTTTGAAATTTCCTTCCGGTGACGACCGGAAGTGACGGCGGACATTCTCTTGACCGAGGTGCACTAGAAAAACGGTAGATCTATCATCTCTGAAAATTTCAGCTCTAAATCTTTACTCGGTTTTGAGAAACGTCGCAGACAAAATTGACTTTTAAAAATCGTTTAACGACGATAACTTCCGACCGGAAGTGAATTTCTAAAAACTGTCGTAGCGGTATAAACTTCAGATGTCGAGGCATTATCCCTGAAAATTTGTAGAAAATCGATCAAGCCATCTCCGAGAAATCGCCTGCACAAAATTTGTAAGACAAAAAAAGAATAATAATAATAAGAAAAGTGAAAAAGAAACAATAGAATAATAGAAGGGTCTTCCGCTGAAGACGGAAGACCCTAATAAATAAGGTCTGTTTTTGTCCTAATCTAAACGGAATAGTGTTTTTCAACGTGTACTTCATTCCAACAACCCCTTTTGTGAATAATATTTTTGTTAGAAAATCAACAACAAAAAAAAAAAAAAAAAAAAATGGATAGAAAGAAAAGGAGAGAAAGAACAAATTTTGTGGCTCCGGTGAGATTAGAACACCCAACTTATGCAGGTGTCATAAGAGAATTTCATCGAAGGTTCACGTCAAAACATGGCTGACACAAAATAATTCCCGAATTTCTCTTTGAATTTGGGGCGTTTCCGCCCGGGACAGGAGCTGATTTTTTGTATGAGATGAAAAACAACGTGTAAGATGTCTGAGTATTCAGGTTTTGTAACAATGCGAGGTCATTTGAAATATTGATGCGTGTTTGTTTCTGGAGGGGGGTGAAAAGGCCAGAGCTTGATTTTCGCCGTAAATAAATCGAAAGTAGAATTTTGAGGTGTGGATCTCGGATTCGCTTAACGACAATTAGGGGAAGTCCTAAAGCAATGACTGATGCATTTTACACATGTATTTCAGCGTTGAGATTTTTTTCGTGTCGTTTACTATTATGTTTGACTGTTTTATTTCAACAGGATTGATAAAATCTTTATAAATGTAGAAATAACGAAATCAGTAACATGTAAATTTATTCGGTAAAAATTCGATGACATTAATTTTCACAGTTCTAACATTCTTAAGTAGTTCACACGCTATCATAGATCCAAACTAAACGGAAAATAAGAAATTTACATGCACCAGAAATATTACACGGCTGCTTACATCCCGTGTACTGTGTAAATTTTAATTCCCCGTACATGCAATACTCGCCGTTTGATCTCAGGAATTTCTTCTAAATTGTTCAATCCGCTGCATATTTGGCAGACACTAAGAATGGGGTCCGAGGTACATTTACACGAAATTTCATTAGGATTGAGTGAAGGGCTCGGGAGCTAGAATTTTTTTCTACAGTACATGTCAAGCATGCTAATCGAAACTCAAATGCCCAAAAATTCATAACTCTGTTAAAAATGAACGAATTGGCCTGGTCATTAGTACAGTAATCTAGAATAGTACTAGGTTGAAAGAACAGGTCAAAGATCAACGATCAAGTAAAATCAGGCCAGAAAAACTAAATGATTTTGTGAATCGGGGGGGGGGGGGTGTTGGTGCGTGTACTGTGTTGTGTAAATCTTAATTCCCCGTATATACATTACGCGCTGTTTGATCTCAGAAATTTCTTCTAAATTCTTCAATCCGCTGCATATTTGGCAGACAGTAAGAATTGGGTCCGAGGTACATTTACACGAAATTTCATTAGGATTATGTGAAGGGTTTGGGAGCTAGAATTTTTCTCTACAGTACATGTCAAGCACGGTAATCGAAACTCAAATGCTCAAAAATTCATAACTCTGTTAAAAATGAACGAATTGGTCTGGCCATTAGTAGAGTAATCTAGAATGGTACTAGGTTGAAATTAAAGGTCCAAGATAAAAGATCAAGAAAAAGCAGGCTAGAAAAACTAAATGATTTTGCGACAAGGGGGGGGGGTGTCGGTGACTTCTATATTAAACGTAAAATACTAAATTCTAAATATTACATATTACACAATCACTTAATGAAATACATGTGTTAGAACAATGTATAAGCGTGTTATTAAAGATGTAACTATTTATTTTTCTGAACATTTTAAGTATATTTCAGTATGAATTCATAGCTAAGGATCTCAATACACAAATACGGGGAAAAGCGCTATTATTGTAACTTCTTTTACAAAATTAAAACGGAAAAGAACAGAATTCATTATTTTAAAGATAAAATCGTAGGTCTAAGCGAAAAATGAGTTAAAAATTTTTGCGGCACTCGGGGCTTGAACTCGGGTCGCCTAGGCACATGTCCACGACTCTATCGACTGAGCTACTCGGACTCTCGCTTCAGGACTTTGACGCTTAATATCTCGAGACTGCGTTAATCGATTTTAAAACAAACTACATATTCTGAATCAGAAAAAGGGTCACTATCAATCCTACAGAAAAATATTTTAAAACAAAAAAGTTGAAAAATTCGATTTTTGAAATTTCCTTCCGGTGACGACCGGAAGTGACGGCGGACATTCTCTTGACCGAGGTGCACTAGAAAAACGGTAGATCTATCATCTCTGAAAATTTCAGCTCTAAATCTTTACTCGGTTTTGAGAAACGTCGCAGACAAAATTGACTTTTAAAAATCGTTTAACGACGATAACTTCCGACCGGAAGTGAATTTCTAAAAACTGTCGTAGCGGTATAAACTTCAGATGTCGAGGCATTATCCCTGAAAATTTGTAGAAAATCGATCAAGCCATCTCCGAGAAATCGCCTGCACAAAATTTGTAAGACAAAAAAAGAATAATAACTAGATGCGATCTCGTTGCGAGCAACGAGTGGGTCTTCCGTCCGATTTTAGAATAAAAGAGATAAAACTCATCGTTTTAAAACTAAAATCGTAAGTCTACGCAAAAAATACGAAAAAAATTTTTGCGGCACTTAGGGCTTGAACCCGGGTCGCCTGGGCACTGTCCACGACCATAACGACTGAGCTACTCGGACACTCGCTTCAGGACTTTGACGCTTAATATCTCGAGAATGCGTTGATCGATTTTAAAACAAATTACATATTCTGAATCAGTAAAAGGGTCACTATCAACCCTGCAACAAAATATAAAAAAAGAAAAAAATTGAAAAAATCGATTTTTTGTCTTTCCATCCGGAGACGACCGGAAGTGACGGAGGACGTTTCTATGACCATGTTGCACCAGAAAATCGGTATATCTATCATCACTGAAAATTTCAGCCCTCTATCTTTTCTCGTTTCTGAGGAACGTCGCAGACAAAATTGACTTTTAAAAATTGTTTAACGACGATAACTTCCGACCGGAAGTAAATTTTGGAAATTTGTCACGGCGGTACAAACTTCAGATAAGGAGGCATCAGCCCTGAAAATTTGAAGGAAATTAAACGAGCCATCTCCGAGAAATCGCCTGCACAAAATTTGCGAGGAAAAAAAGAATAATAATAAGAAAATTGAAAAAGAAACAATAGAATAATAGTAGGGTCTTCCGCTGAAGACGGAAGACCCTAATAATAAGAAAAGTGAAAAAGAAACAATAGAATAATAGAAGGGTCTTCCGCTGAAGACGGAAGACCCTAATAAATAAGGTCTGTTTTTGTCCTAATCTAAACGGAATAGTGTTTTTCAACGTGTACTTCATTCCAACAACCCCTTTTGTGAATAATATTTTTGTTAGAAAATCAACAACAAAAAAAAAAAAAAAAAAAAATGGATAGAAAGAAAAGGAGAGAAAGAACAAATTTTGTGGCTCCGGTGAGATTAGAACACCCAACTTATGCAGGTGTCATAAGAGAATTTCATCGAAGGTTCACGTCAAAACATGGCTGACACAAAATAATTCCCGAATTTCTCTTTGAATTTGGGGCGTTTCCGCCCGGGACAGGAGCTGATTTTTTGTATGAGATGAAAAACAACGTGTAAGATGTCTGAGTATTCAGGTTTTGTAACAATGCGAGGTCATTTGAAATATTGATGCGTGTTTGTTTCTGGAGGGGGGTGAAAAGGCCAGAGCTTGATTTTCGCCGTAAATAAATCGAAAGTAGAATTTTGAGGTGTGGATCTCGGATTCGCTTAACGACAATTAGGGGAAGTCCTAAAGCAATGACTGATGCATTTTACACATGTATTTCAGCGTTGAGATTTTTTTCGTGTCGTTTACTATTATGTTTGACTGTTTTATTTCAACAGGATTGATAAAATCTTTATAAATGTAGAAATAACGAAATCAGTAACATGTAAATTTATTCGGTAAAAATTCGATGACATTAATTTTCACAGTTCTAACATTCTTAAGTAGTTCACACGCTATCATAGATCCAAACTAAACGGAAAATAAGAAATTTACATGCACCAGAAATATTACACGGCTGCTTACATCCCGTGTACTGTGTAAATTTTAATTCCCCGTACATGCAATACTCGCCGTTTGATCTCAGGAATTTCTTCTAAATTGTTCAATCCGCTGCATATTTGGCAGACACTAAGAATGGGGTCCGAGGTACATTTACACGAAATTTCATTAGGATTGAGTGAAGGGCTCGGGAGCTAGAATTTTTTTCTACAGTACATGTCAAGCATGCTAATCGAAACTCAAATGCCCAAAAATTCATAACTCTGTTAAAAATGAACGAATTGGCCTGGTCATTAGTACAGTAATCTAGAATAGTACTAGGTTGAAAGAACAGGTCAAAGATCAACGATCAAGTAAAATCAGGCCAGAAAAACTAAATGATTTTGTGAATCGGGGGGGGGGGGGTGTTGGTGCGTGTACTGTGTTGTGTAAATCTTAATTCCCCGTATATACATTACGCGCTGTTTGATCTCAGAAATTTCTTCTAAATTCTTCAATCCGCTGCATATTTGGCAGACAGTAAGAATTGGGTCCGAGGTACATTTACACGAAATTTCATTAGGATTATGTGAAGGGTTTGGGAGCTAGAATTTTTCTCTACAGTACATGTCAAGCACGGTAATCGAAACTCAAATGCTCAAAAATTCATAACTCTGTTAAAAATGAACGAATTGGTCTGGCCATTAGTAGAGTAATCTAGAATGGTACTAGGTTGAAATTAAAGGTCCAAGATAAAAGATCAAGAAAAAGCAGGCTAGAAAAACTAAATGATTTTGCGACAAGGGGGGGGGGGGGGTGTCGGTGACTTCTATATTAAACGTAAAATACTAAATTCTAAATATTACATATTACACAATCACTTAATGAAATACATGTGTTAGAACAATGTATAAGCGTGTTATTAAAGATGTAACTATTTATTTTTCTGAACATTTTAAGTATATTTCAGTATGAATTCATAGCTAAGGATCTCAATACACAAATACGGGGAAAAGCGCTATTATTGTAACTTCTTTTACAAAATTAAAACGGAAAAGAACAGAATTCATTATTTTAAAGATAAAATCGTAGGTCTAAGCGAAAAATGAGTTAAAAATTTTTGCGGCACTCGGGGCTTGAACTCGGGTCGCCTAGGCACATGTCCACGACTCTATCGACTGAGCTACTCGGACTCTCGCTTCAGGACTTTGACGCTTAATATCTCGAGACTGCGTTAATCGATTTTAAAACAAACTACATATTCTGAATCAGAAAAAGGGTCACTATCAATCCTACAGAAAAATATTTTAAAACAAAAAAGTTGAAAAATTCGATTTTTGAAATTTCCTTCCGGTGACGACCGGAAGTGACGGCGGACATTCTCTTGACCGAGGTGCACTAGAAAAACGGTAGATCTATCATCTCTGAAAATTTCAGCTCTAAATCTTTACTCGGTTTTGAGAAACGTCGCAGACAAAATTGACTTTTAAAAATCGTTTAACGACGATAACTTCCGACCGGAAGTGAATTTCTAAAAACTGTCGTAGCGGTATAAACTTCAGATGTCGAGGCATTATCCCTGAAAATTTGTAGAAAATCGATCAAGCCATCTCCGAGAAATCGCCTGCACAAAATTTGTAAGACAAAAAAAGAATAATAATAATAAGAAAAGTGAAAAAGAAACAATAGAATAATAGAAGGGTCTTCCGCTGAAGACGGAAGACCCTAATAATAACTAGATCGTTCTCGTTGCGAGCAACGAGTGGGTCTTCCGTCCGATTTTTGAATAAATGAGATAAAACTCATCGTTTTAAAGATAAAATTGTGAGTCTACGCAAAAAAAACGAAAAAAAAATTTTGCGGCACTTGGGGCTTGAACCCGGGTCGCCCGGGCAGTGTCCACGACCATAACGACTGAGCTACTCGGGCTCTCGCTTCAGGACTTTGACCCTTAATATCTCGAGAATGCGTCGATCGATTTTAAAACAAATTACATATTCTGAATCAGAAAAAGGGTCACTATCAACAATAAAAAAATTAAAGAAAAATATTAAAAAATAAAAAAGTCGAAAAATTAAAATTTTTCAAATTTGCTTCCGGTGACGACCGGAAGTGACGGCTGGCATTCTCTTGACCAAGGTGCACCAGAAAATAGGTAGATCTATCATCTCTGAAAATTTCAGCCCCTTATCTTTACTCGTTTTTGAGAAACCTGACAGACAAAATTGACTTTTTAAAATCGTAAACGGACGATAACTTCCGACCGGAAGTGTATTTTCAAAAATGTTTAAAAAGCGATCAACTTCAGATAAAACTGCGTTGATCCTAAAAATTTGAATGAAATCGATCGAGCCATCTCCGAGAAATCGTCTGCACAAAATCGGTAAGAAAAAAAAAGAATAATAATAATAACTAGATCGTTCTCGTTGCGAGCAACGAGTGGGTCTTCCGTCCGATTTTTGAATAAATGAGATAAAACTCATCGTTTTAAAGATAAACTTGTGAGTCTAGGCAAAAAAAAACGAAAAAAAAATTTCGGCACTCGGGGCTTGAACCCGGGTCGCCTGGGCACTGTCCACGACCATAACGACTGAGCTACTCGGGCTCTCGCTTCAGGACTTTGACGCTTAATATCTCGAGAATGCGTTGATCGATTTTAAAACAAATTACATATTCTGAATCAGTAAAAAGGTCACTATCAACATTATAGAAAATTATTTTAAAACAATAAACTTGAAAAATTCGATTTTTGAAATTTCCTTCCAGGGACGACCGGAAGTGACGGAGGACAATCTCTTGACCGAGGTACACTAGAAAAAAGATAGATCTATCAGTTTTGAAAATTTCAGCTCTAAATCTTTACTCGTTTTTGAGAAACCTGACAGACAAAATTGACTATAAAAAATCGTTTAACGACGATAACTTCCGACCGGAAGTGACTTTTCAAAAATTGTCACGGCGGTATAAACTTCAGATAGATTGGCATCATCCCTGAAAATTTGATGAAAATCGCACGAGCCATCTCCGAGAAATCGCCTGCACAAAATGTGTAAGGAAAAAAAGAATAATAATAATAATAACTAGATCGTTCTCGTTGCGAGCAACGAGTGGGTCTTCCGTCCGATTTTTAAATAAATGAGATAAAACTCATCGTTTTAAAGATAAAATTGTGAGTCTACGCAAAAAAAACGAAAAAAAAATTTTCGGCACTCGGGGCTTGAACCCGGGTCGCCTGGGCACTGTCCACGACCAAAACGACTGAGCTACTCGGGCTCTCGCTTCAGGACTTTGACGCCTAATATCTCGAGAATGCGATAACCGATTTTGAAACAAATTACATATTCGGAATCAGTAAAAGGGTCACTATCAAACCTATAGAAAATTATTTTCAAATAAAAAAGTTGAAAAATTCGATTTTTCGAATTTTATTCCGGCGCCGACCGGAAGTGACGGCGGACATTCTCTTGACCGAGGTGCACCAGAAAATATCTAGCTCTATCATCTCTGAAAATTTCAGCTCTAAATCTTTACTCGTTTTTGAGAAACGTTGCAGACAAAATTGACTTTAAAAAATCGTTTAACGACAATAACTTCCGACCGGAAGTGAATTTTCAAACACGGTCGTAGCGGTATAAACTTCAGTTGACAAGGCATTATCCCTGAAAATTTGAACAAAATCGATCAAGCCATCTCCGAGAAATCGCCTGCACAAAATTTGTAAGACAAAAAAGAATAATAATAATAAGAAAAGTGAAAAAGAAACAATAGAATAATAGAAGGGTCTTCCGCTGAAGACGGAAGACCCTAATAATAAGAAAATTGAAAAAGAAACAATAGAATAATAGTAGGGTCTTCCGCTGAAGACGGAAGACCCTAATAATAATAATAACTAGATCGTTCTCGTTGCGAGCAACGAGTGGGTCTTCCGTCCGATTTTTGAATAAATAAGATAAAACTCATCGTTTTAAAGATAGAATTGTGAGTCTACGCCAAAAAAACGAAAAAAAATTTTGCGGCACTCGGGGCTTGAACCCGGGTCGCCTGGGCACTGTCCACGACCATAACGACTGAGCTACTCAGGCTCTCGCTTCAGGACTTTGACGCTTAATATCTCGAGAATGCGTTGATCGATTTTAAAACAAATTACATATTCTGAATCAGTAAAGGGGTCACTATCAACTTTAAAAAATTCAAAGAAAAATAACAAAAAAATAAAAAAGTTGAAAAATTAATTTTTTTTTAATTTCCTTCCGGTCACGACCGGAAGTGACGGCTGACATTCTCTTGACCGAGGTGCACCAGAAAAAAGATAGATCTATCATCTCTGAAAATTTCAGTCCTATATCTTAACTCGTTTTTGAGAAACCTGACAGACAAAATTGACTTTTAAAAAATCGTTTTACGACGATCACTTCCAACCGGAAGTGATTTTTGAAAAACTGTTATGGCGCTACAAACTTCATATGACGGTGCATCATCCCTAAAAATTTGACTAAAATCGGTCGAGCCATCTCTGAGAAATCGCCTGCACAAAATCGGTAAGAAAAAAAAAAAGAATAAGAATAATAAGAAAAGTGAAAAAGAAACAATAGAATAATAGAAGGGTCTTCCGCTGAAGACGGAAGACCCTAATAAATAAGGTCTGTTTTTGTCTTAATTTAAATGGAATAGTGTTTTTCAACTTGTACTACATTCCAGCAACCCCTTTGTGAAGAGTATTTTTGTTAGAAAATCAAAAAAAAAAAAAAAAAAAAAAAAAAATGGAGAGAAAGAAAAGGAGAGAAAGAGCAAATCTTGGCTCCGGCGAGATTAGAGTTATCACACCACCAATGAAAATGAACTTAGTCAATTGTAGTTCCATACATTTATAGGGAATATTTTTTTCTCTTGCCCGCATTTTGCATTTTCCCATATTTGATTTGAATAAAAATGATATCTCTGATTAGGGAAATTTCTGTAGTTTGTAAATTTGATTCTACTTTTATCGGGAACTATTTCTTAAAGGGCATATAGGCCGACTTCATGGGGTGCGCGCAGTCTGTTTACAAACAGCTTGAAAACACGTGGTTTGGGGGGTAGGCATGTTCGCAGCTAGAAAACTTGAGAAAATGCCGTATCGCATGCGCATTTTTTGATGTTAGATAATGCGTAATGTATCATAGAACACTGCTATCTATCATTTTTCTCACGAGAAAATTATTTCGATTTTTTACGAATTTTTTTCTTACATAGAATTATATAGCCCGAACTTGATTTTCGTCGTAAATAAATCGAAAGTAGAATTTTGAGGTGTGGATCTCGGATTCGGTTAACGACAATTAGGGTAAGTCCTAAAACAATGACTGATGCATTTCACACATGTATTTCAAGCGATGAGATTTTTTTTCGTGTCGTTTACTATTATGTATGACTGTTTTATTTCAACAGGATTGATAAAATCTTTATAAATGTAGAAATAACGAAATCAATAACATGTAAATTTATTCGGTAAAAATTCGATGACAGTAATTTTCACATTTCTAACATTCATAAGTAGTTCACACGCTATCGTAGATACAGACTAAACGGAAAACAAGAAATATACATGCACCAGATATATTACACGGCTGCTTACATCCCGTGTACTGTGTAAATTTTAATTCCCCGTACATGCAATACTCGCCGTTTGATCTCAGGAATTTATTCTAAATTGTTTAATCCGCTGCATATTTGGCAGACAATAAGAATAGGGTCCGAGGTACATTTACACGAAATTTCATTAGGATCAAGTGAAGGGTTCGGGAGTTAGAATTTTTTTCTACAGTACATGTCAAGCACGCTAATTGAAACTCAAATGCCCCAAAATTCATAACTCTGTTCAAAATGAACGAATTGGCCTGGTCATTAGTAGAGTAATCTAGAATAGTATTAGGTTGAAAGTACAGGTCAAAGATCAAGTAAAATCAGGCCAGAAAAACTAAATGATTTTATGAAACGGTGGGGGGGGGGGGGTCGGTGCGTGTACTGTTAAAATTTGAATTCCCTGTATAGACAATACGCGCTGTTTGATCTCAGAAATTTCTTCTAAATTGTTCAATCCGCTGCATATTTGGCAGACGGTAAGAATGGGGTCCGGGGTACATTTACACGAAATTTCGTTAGGATTAAGTGAAGGGTTCGGGAGTTAGAATTTTTTTCTACAGTACATGTCAAGCACGCTAATCGAAACTCAAATGTCCCAAAATTCATAACTCTGTTAAAAATGAACGAAGTGGTCTGGTCATTAGTACAGTAATCTAGAATGGTAATAGGTTGAAATTAAAGGTCCAAGATCAAAGATCAAGAAAAAGCAGGCCAGAAAAACTAAACGATTTTGTGATTTGGGGGGGGGGGTGGAGTGTCGGTGACTTCTGTATTAAACCTAAAATATTAAACTGTAAATATTACATATAACACAATTACTAAATGATATACATGTGTTAGAACAATGTATAAGCGTGTTATTAAAGATGTAACTATTCATTTTTCTGAACATTTTAACTAGATCTCAATACACAAATACGGGGGAAAGCGCTATTATTGTAACTTCTTTTACAAAATTAAAACGGAAAAGAACAGAATTCATCATTTTAAAGATAAAATCGTAGGTCTAAGCGAAAAATGAGTTGAAAAATTTTGCGGCACTTGAGGCTTGAACCCGGGTCTGAATCAGTAAAAGGGTCACTATCAACCCTGCAGAAAAATATTTTAAAACAAAAAAGTTGAAAAAATCGATTTTTAAAATTTTCTTCCGGTGACGACCGGAAGTGTCGGCGGACATTCTCTTGACCGAGGTACATTAGAAAAAAGATAGATCTATCATCTCTGAAAATTACAGCTCTAAATCTTCACTCGTTTTTGAGAAACGTCGCAGACAAAACCGACTTTTAAAAATCGTTAAACGACAATAACCTCCGACCGGAAGTGAATTTTGAAAAACTGTCGTAGCGGTATAAACTTCAGTTGACGAGGCATTATCCCTGAAAATTTGAACGAAATCGAACAAGCCATCTCCGAGAAATCGCCTGCACAAAATTTGTAAGACAAAAAAAGAATAATAATAATAACTAGATGCGATCTCGTTGCGAGCAACGAGTGGGTCTTCCGTCCGATTTCTCATAAGATGCGATGAGATTTTGACCGAAATTTAAATCTGTCTGGTGTCATGTTAACTCGATTTAAATGAGTTCGAAAACCTAAAATCCTATAATTCATCCAATAATTTTGAAAAAGATGTTATCAGACGCAAAAATGCAGGAGCATTACATAAATCATGTTTTAAAATTAGTTTGAGGTCATTTTAACACGATCAAAATAAATTTAAAATTTTCAAAAAAATTAAATTTCATCCAATCAATTCGAGAAAGAAGTCATCAGACGCAGAATTGCAAGCGTAACTAATATGTCATGTTTTAAAATTAGTCTGAGGTCATCTTAACACGATTTAAATGAGTTTAAATTTTTTGAAAAATTTAAATTTCATCCAATCAATTCAACAAAGATGTCACCAGGCGTAGAATTGCAAGCGCAACTAATATATCATGTTTTAAAATTAGTCTGAGGTCATCTTAACACGATTTAAATGAGTTTAAATTTTTTGAAAAATTTAAATTTCATCCAATCAATTCAACAAAGATGTCACCAGGCGTAGAATTGCAAGCGCAACTAATATATCATGTTTGAAAATTAGTCTGAAGTCATTTTAACACGATTTAAATGAGTTTAAAATTTTTGAAAAATTTAAATTTCATCCAATCAATTCAACAAAGATGTCACCAGGCGTAGAATTGCAAGCGCAACTAATATATTATGTTTTAAAATTAGTCTGAGGTCATTTTAACACGATTTTAAATGAGTTTAAAATTTTTGAAAAATTTAAATTTCATCCAATCAATTCAACAAAGATGTCACCAGGCGCAGAATTGCAAGCGCAACTTAGATATCATGTTTGAAAATTAATCTGAAGTCATTTTAAAACGATTTAAATGAGTTTAAAATTTTTGAAAAATTTAAATGTCATCCAATAAATTCAGGAAAGATGTCATCAGACGCAGAATTGCAAGCGCAACTTAGATATCATGCTTAAAAATTAGTTTGAGGTCATTTAAACACGACTTAAATGAGTTTAAAATTTTTGGAAAATTTAAATTTCATCCAAACAATTCGGGATGAGTGTCAGCAGACGCAGAATTGCAAGCGCAACTTAGATATCATGTTAAAACAATAGTCTGAGGTCATTTAAACACAATTTAAATGAGTTTAAATTTTTAAAAAAATTTAAATCTCATCCAATAAATTCAGGAAAGATGTCATCAGACGCAGAATTGCAAGCGCAACTTAGATATCATGTTTAAAAATTAGTCTGAGGTCATTTAAACACAATTTAAATGAGTTTAAAAATTTTAAAAAAATTAAATTTCATCCAATCAATTCGCGAAAGATGTCATCAGACGCAGAATTGCAAGCGCAACTTAGATATCATGTTTAAAAATTAGTCTGTGGTCATTTAAACACGATTAAAATGAGTTTAAAATTTTTGAAAAATTTAAATTTCATCCAATCAATTCGGGAAAAATGTCTTCAGACGCAGAATTGCAAGCGCAACTTAGATATCATGTTTAAAAATTCGTCTGAGGTCATTTTAACACAACTGAAATGAGTTTAAAAAATTTTAAAAATTTAAATTTCATGCAATCAATTTCAGAAAGATGTCATCAGACGCAGAATTGCAAGCGCAACTTAGATATCATGTTTAAAAATTAGTCTGAGGTCATTTTAACACAATTTAAATTAGTTTTAAATTAAAAAAAAATTAAATTTCGTGCAATCAATTCGAGAAAGATGTCATCAGACGCAGAATTGCAAGCGGAACTTAGATATCA
Source organism: Magallana ariakensis (assembly GCA_020458035.1). Lineage (NCBI taxonomy): Eukaryota > Metazoa > Mollusca > Bivalvia > Ostreida > Ostreidae > Magallana > Magallana ariakensis. The sequence goes on from CM035812.1 coordinate 34,339,243, forward strand.
TGTTTGAAAATTAGTCTGAGGTCATTTTAACACGATTAAAATGAGTTTAAAATTTTTGAAAAAATTAAATTTCATCCAATCAATTCGCGAAAGGTGTCATCAGACGCAGATTTGCAAGCGCAACTTAGATATCATGTTTAAAAATTAGTCTGAGGTCATTTTAACACAATTTAAATGAGTTTAAAATTTTTGAAAAATTTAAATTTCATCCAATCAATTCGGGATGAATGTCATCAGACCCAGAATTGCAAGCGCAACTTAGATTTCATGTTCTAAAATTAGTCTGAGGTCATTTAAACACGATTTAAATGAGTTTAAAATTTTTGAAAAATTTAAATTTCATCCAATCAATTCGGGATGAATGTCATCAGACCCAGAATTGCAAGCGCAACTTAGAAATCATGTTTGAAAATTAGTCTGAGGTCATTTAAACACGATTAAAATGAGTTTAAAATTTTTGAAAAATTTAAATTTCATCCAATGAATTCGGGAAAAATGTCTTCAGACGCAGAATTGCAAGCGCAACTTAGATATCATGTTTAAAAATTAGTCTGAGGTCATTTTAACACGATTTAAATGAGTTTTAAATTAAAAAAAATTTAATTGTGTGCAATCAATTCGAGAAAGATGTCATCAGACGCAGAATTGCAAGCGCAACATAGATATCATGTTTGAAAATTAGTCTGAGGTCATTTGAACACGATTAAAATGAGTTTAAAATTTTTGAAAAAATTAAATTTCATCCAATCAATTCGCGAAAGATGTCATCAGACGCAGAATTGCAAGCGCAACTTAGATATCATGTTTAAAAATTAGTCTGTGGTCATTTTAACATAATTTAAATGAGTTTAAAATTTTTGAAAAATTTAAATTTCATCCAATCAATTCGCGAAAGATGTCATCAGACGCAGAATTGCAAGCGCAACTTAGATATCATGTTTAAAAATTAGTCTGTGGTCATTTAAACACGATTAAAATGAGTTTAAAATTTTTGAAAAATTTAAATTTCATCCAATCAATTCGGGAAAAATGTCTTCAGACGCAGAATTGCAAGCGCAACTTAGATATCATGTTTAAAAATTCGTCTGAGGTCATTTTAACACAACTGAAATGAGTTTAAAAAATTTTAAAAATTTAAATTTCATGCAATCAATTTCAGAAAGATGTCATCAGACGCAGAATTGCAAGCGCAACTTAGATATCATGTTTAAAAATTAGTCTGAGGTCATTTTAACACAATTTAAATTAGTTTTAAATTAAAAAAAAATTAAATTTCGTGCAATCAATTCGAGAAAGATGTCATCAGACGCAGAATTGCAAGCGGAACTTAGATATCATGTTTGAAAATTAGTCTGAGGTCATTTTAACACGATTAAAATGAGTTTAAAATTTTTGAAAAAATTAAATTTCATCCAATCAATTCGCGAAAGGTGTCATCAGACGCAGAATTGCAAGCGCAACTTAGATATCATGTTTAAAAATTAGTCTGAGGTCATTTTAACACAATTTAAATGAGTTTAAAATTTTTGAAAAATTTAAATTTCATCCAATCAATTCGGGATGAATGTCATCAGACCCAGAATTGCAAGCGCAACTTAGATTTCATGTTCTAAAATTAGTCTGAGGTCATTTAAACACGATTTAAATGAGTTTAAAATTTTTGAAAAATTTAAATTTCATCCAATCAATTCGGGATGAATGTCATCAGACCCAGAATTGCAAGCGCAACTTAGAAATCATGTTTGAAAATTAGTCTGAGGTCATTTAAACACGATTAAAATGAGTTTAAAATTTTTGAAAAATTTAAATTTCATCCAATGAATTCGGGAAAAATGTCTTCAGACGCAGAATTGCAAGCGCAACTTAGATATCATGTTTAAAAATTAGTCTGAGGTCATTTTAACACAACTGAAATGAGTTTAAAAAATTTTTAAAATTTAAATTTCATGCAATCAATTTGAGAAAGATGTCATCAGACGCAGAATTGCAAGCGCAACGTATATATCATGTTTTACAATTAGTCTGAGGTCATTTAAATACGATTTAAATGAGTTTAAAATTTTTCAAAAATTTAAATTTCATCCAATCAATTCGTGATGAATTTCATCAGACGCAGAATTGCAAGCGCAACTTAGATATCATGTTTAAAAATTAGTCTGAGGTCATTTAAACACAATTTAAATGAGTTTAAAAATTTTTAAAAAATTAAATTTCATCCAATCAATCCGAAAAAGATGTCATCAGACGCAGAATTGCAAGCGCAACTAATATATCATGTTTTAAAATTAGTTTGAGGTCATTTTAACACGATTTAAATGAGTTTAAAAATTTTGAAAAATTTAAATTTCATCCAATCAATTCGAGAAAGATGTCATCAGACGCAGAATTGCAAGCGAAACTTAGATATCATGTTCTAAAATTAGTTTGAGGTAATTTAAACACAATTTCAATGAGTTTGAAAATTTTGAAAAATTTCAATTTCATTCAATGAATTCAAAATACATGTTATTAGACGTAATATTGGAAGCGCAGGTTAAATATGGTTTTTTAAAATCAGTTCCAGGTATTTTGAGTTTAAATTAAAATTTTATAATTTTTTCAAAATAAAAAATTGAATTTGAATCCCCAAAATTATACCATAAAGAAGAATTAAAAACAAACAGGGAAATTTGTATAATCCATCATTTCAAAGATATATATGTGAATCCAAGCACTATACAGAGGAAACAACAATCGGCACTCGGGGCTTGAACCCGGGTCGCCTGGGCACATGTCCACGACTCTAACGACTGAGCTACTCGGACTCTCGCTTGAGGACTTTGATGCTTAATATCACGAGAACGCGTTGATCGATTTTAAAACAAATTACATATTCTGAATCAGTAAAATGGTCACTATCAATCCCACAGAAAAACATTTTAAAACAAAAAAGTTGAAAAATTCATTTTTTAAAAGTTGCTTCCGGTGACGACCGGAAGTGACGGCGGACATTCATTTGACCGAGGTGCACCAGAAAAGTGGGAAATCTATCATCTCTGAAAATTTCAATCCTCTATCTTAACTCGATTTTGAGAAACGTCGCAGACAAAATTCACTTTTAAAAATTGTAAAACGACTATAACTTCCGACCGGAAGTGAATCTTGCAAAATTGTTACGGCGGTATAAACTTCAGATGACGAGGCATTAGCCCTGAAAATTTGAATGAAATCGATCGAGCCATCTCCGAGAAATCGCCTGCACAAAATTTGTAAGAAAAAAAAAAAAGAATAATAAGAAAAGTGAAAAAGAAACAATAGAATAATAGAAGGGTCTTCCGCTGAAGACGGAAGACCCTAATAATAAGAAAAGTGAAAAAGAAACAATAGAATAATAGAAGGGTCTTCCGCTGAAGACGGAAGACCCTAATAAATAAGGTCTGTTTTTGTCTTAATCTAAATGGAATAGTGTTTTTCAACGTGTACTTCATTCCAACAACCCCTTTGTGAAGAATATTTTTGTTAGAAAATCAAAAAAAAAAAAAAAAAAAAAAAAAAAATGGATAGAAAGAAAAGGAGAGAAAGAACAAATTTTGTGGCTCCGTCGAGATTAGAACACCCAACTTATGCAGGTGTCATAACAGAATTTCAGCGAAGGTTCACGTCAAAACATGGCTGACGCAAAATAATTCCCGAATTTCTCTTTGAATTTGGGGCGTTTCCGCCCGGGACAGGAGCTGATTTTTTGTATGAGATGAAAAACAACGTATAAGATGTCTGAGTATTCAGGTTTTGTAACAATGCGAGGTCATTTGAAATATTGATGCGTGTTTGTTTCTAGAGGGGGGTGAAAAGGCCATAGCTTGATTTTCGTCGTAAATAAATCGAAAGTAGAATTTTGAGGTGTGGATCTCGGATTCGGTTAACGACAAATAGGGGAATCCTAAAACAATGACTGATGCATTTTACACATGTATTTCAGCGTTGAGAATTTTTTTCGTGTCGTTTACTATTATGTTTGACTGTTTTATTACGCCAGGATTGGTAAAATCTTGATAAATGTAGAAATAACGAAATCAGTAACATGTAGATTTATTCGGTAAAAAATCGATAACGGTAATTTTCACAGTTCTAACATTCATAAGTAGTTCACACGCTATCGTAGATACAGACTAAACGGAAAACAAGAAATATACATGCATCAGAAATATTACACGGCTGCTTACATCCCGTGTACTGTGTACATTTTAATTCCCAGTACAGGCAATGCCTGCCGTTTGATCTCAGGAATTTCTTCTTAATTGCTCAATCCGCTGCATATTTGGCAGACAATTAGAATGGGGTCCGAGGTACATTTACACCAAATTTCATTAGGATTGAGCAAAGGGCTCGGGAGTTAGAATTTTTTTCTACAGTACATGTGAAGCACGCTAATCGAAACTCAAGTGCCCAAAAATTCATAACTCTGTTAAAATAAAACGAACCGGTCTGGCCATTAGTACAGTAATCTAGAATGGTAATAGGCTGAAAGTAAAGGTCCAATATCAAAGATCAAGTAAAATCAGGCCAGAAAAACTAAATGATTTTGTGAATCGGAAGGGGGGGGGGGTCGGTGCGTGTACTGTGTAAATTTTAACTCCACGTACAGGCAATACTCGCCGTTTGATCTCAGGTATTTCTTCTAAATTGCTTAATCCGGTGCATATTTGGCAGACAATAAGAATTGGGTCCGAAGTATATTTACACGAATTTTCATAAGGATTGAGTGAAGGGCTCGGAAGTTAGAATTTTTTTCTACAGTACATGTCAAGCACGCCAGTTAAAACGCAAATGCTCAAAAATTCATAACTCTGTTAAAAATGAACGAATTGGTCTGGTTATTAGTACAGTAATCTAGAATGGTACTATGAAAGTCAAGGTCAAAGATCAAAGATCAAGAAAAAGCAGACCAGAAAAACTATATGATTTTATGAATCGGGAGGGGGGGGGGGGGGGGAGTCGGTGACTTCTATATTAAACGTAGAATATTAAATTCTAAATATTACATAGTATACACAATTACTAAATGAAATACACATGTTAGAACAATGTATAAGCGTTGTATTAAAGATGCAACTATTTATTTTTCTCAACATTTTAACTTTATTTCAGTATGAATACATAGCTTTGGATCTCAATACACAAATACGGGGAAAAACGCTATCATTGTGACTTCTTTTACAAAATTAAAACGGAAAAGAACAGAATTCATCATGTTAAAGATAAAATCGTAGGTCTAAGCGAAAAATGAGTTGAAAAATTTTGCGGCACTTGAGGCTTGAACCCGGGTCGCCTGAGCACGTGTCCACGACTCTAACGACTGAGCTACTCGGACTCTCGCTTCAGGACTTTGGCCCTTAATATCTCGAGATTGCGTTGATCGATTTTAAAACAAATTACATATTCTGAATCAGAAAAAGGGTCACTATCAAACCTACAGAACAATATTTTAAAACAAAAAAGTTGAAAAATTCGATTTTTAAGATTTGCTTCCACTGACGACCGGAAGTGACGGCGGACATTCTTTTGACCGAGGTGCACTAAAAAAATGGTAGATCTATCATATCTGAAAATTTCAGCTCTAAATCTTTACTCGGTTTTAAGAAACGTCGCAGACAAAATTGACTTTTAAAAATCGTTTAACGACGATAACTTCCGACCGGAAGTGAATTTCTAAAAACTGTCGCAGCGGTATAAACTTCAGTTGACAAGGCATTGTCACTGAAAATTTGAAGAAAATCGATAGAGCCATCTTCGAGAAATCGCCTGCACAAAATTTGTAAGACAAAAAAAGAATAATAATAATAATAATAACTAGATCGTTCTCGTTGCGAGCAACGAGTGGGTCTTCCGTCCGATTTTTGAATAAATGAGATAAAACTCATCGTATTAAAGATAAAATTGTGAGTCTACGCAAAAAAAAACGAAAAAAAAATTTTGCGGCACTTGGGGCTTGAACCCGGGTCGCCCGGGCAGTGTCCACGACCATAACGACTGAGCTACTCGGGCTCTCGCTTCAGGACTTTGACCCTTAATATCTCGAGAATGCGTTGATCGATTTTAAAACAAATTACATATTCTGAATCAGAAAAAGGGTCTCTATCAACTATATAAAAATTAAAGAAAAATATTAAAAAATAAAAAAGTCGAAAAATTAAAATTTTTTAAATTTGCTTCCGGTGACGACCGGAAGTGACGGCTGGCATTCTCTTGACCGAGGTGCACCAGAAAATAGGTAGATCTATCATCTCTGAAAATTTCAGCCCCTTATCTTTACTCGTTTTTGAGAAACCTGACAGACAAAATTGACTTTTTAAAATCGTAAACGGACGATAACTTCCGACCGGAAGTGTATTTTCTAAAATGTTTAAAAAGCGATCAACTTCAGATAAAACTGCGTTGATCCTAGAAATTTGAATGAAATCGATCGAGCCATCTCCGAGAAATCGTCTGCACAAAATCGGTAAGAAAAAAAAAGAATAATAATAATAATAATAATAACAATAAGAAAAGTGAAAAAGAAACAATAGAATAATAGAAGGGTCTTCCGCTGAAGACGGAAGACCCTAATAATAAGAAAAGTGAAAAAGAAACAATAGAATAATAGAAGGGTCTTCCGCTGAAGACGGAAGACCCTAATAAGAAAAGTGAAAAAGAAACAATAGAATAATAGAAGGGTCTTCCGCTGAAGACGGAAGACCCTAATAAGAAAAGTGAAAAAGAAACAATAGAATAATAGTAGGGTCTTCCGCTGAAGACGGAAGACCCTAATAATAATAAGAAAAGTGAAAAAGAAACAATAGAATAATAGAAGGGTCTTCCGCTGAAGACGGAAGACCCTAATAAATAAGGTCTGTTTTTGTCTTAATTTAAATGGAATAGTGTTTTTCAACTTGTACTACATTCCAGCAACCCCTTTGTGAAGAGTATTTTTGTTAGAAAATCACAAAAAAAAAAAAAAAAAAAAAAAAATGGAGAGAAAGAAAAGGAGAGAAAGAGCAAATCTTGGCTCCGGCGAGATTAGAGTTATCACACCGGTAATCCACCAATGAAAATGAACTTAGTCAATTGTAGTTCCATACATTTATAGGGAATATTTTTTTCTCTTGCCCGCATTTTGCATTTTCCCATATTTGATTTGAATAAAAATGATATCTCTGATTAGGGAAATTTCTGTAGTTTGTAAATTTGATTCTACTTTTATCGGGAACTATTTCTTAAAGGGCATATAGGCCGACTTCATGGGGTGCGCGCAGTCTGTTTACAAACAGCTTGAAAACACGTGGTTTGGGGGGTAGGCATGTTCGCAGCTAGAAAACTTGAGAAAATGCCGTATCGCATGCGCATTTTTTGATGTTAGATAATGCGTAATGTATCATAGAACACTGCTATCTATCATTTTTCTCACGAGAAAATTATTTCGATTTTTTACGAATTTTTTTCTTACATAGAATTATATAGCCCGAACTTGATTTTCGTCGTAAATAAATCGAAAGTAGAATTCTGAGGTGTGGATCTCGGATTCGGTTAACGACAATTAGGGTAAGTCCTAAAACAATGACTGATGCATTTCACACATGTATTTCAAGCGATGAGATTTTTTTTCGTGTCGTTTACTATTATGTATGACTGTTTTATTTCAACAGGATTGATAAAATCTTTATAAATGTAGAAATAACGAAATCAATAACATGTAAATTTATCCGGTAAAAAATTCGATGACAGTAATTTTGACATTTCTAACATTCATAAGTAGTTCACACGCTATCGTAGATACAGACTAAACGGAAAACAAGAAATATACATGCACCAGATATATTACACGGCTGCTTACATCCCGTGTACTGTGTAAATTTGAATTCCCCGTACATGCAATACTCGCCGTTTGATCTCAGAAATTTCTTCTAAATTGTTCAATCCGCTGCATATTTGGCAGACAATAAGAATAGGGTCCGAGGTACATTTACACGAAATTTCATTAGGATCAAGTTAAGGGTTCGGGAGTTAGAATTTTTTTCTACAGTACATGTCAAGCACGCTAATTGAAACTCAAATGCCCCAAAATTCATAACTCTGTTCAAAATGAACGAATTGGCCTGGTCATTAGTATATTAATCTAGAATAGTATTAGGTTGAAAGTACAGGTCAAAGATCAAGTAAAATCAGGCCAGAAAAACTAAATGATTTTATGAATCGGGTGGGGGGGGGGGGTCGGTGCGTGTACTGTTAAAATTTGAATTCCCCGTATAGACAATACGCGCTGTTTGATCTCAGAAATTCCTTCAAAATTGTTCAATCCTCTGCATTTTTGGCAGACAATAAGAATAGGGTCCGAGGTACATTTACACGAAATTTCATTAGGATCAAGTGAAGGGTTCGGGAGTTAGAATTTTTTTCTACAGTACATGTCAAGCACGCTAATTGAAACTCAAATGCCCCAAAATTCATAACTCTGTTAAAAATGAAAGAATTGGCCTGGTCATTAGTAGAGTAATCTAGAATAGTATTAGGTTGAAAGTACAGGTCAAAGATCAAGTAAAATCAGGCCAGAAAAACTAAATGATTTTGTGAATCGGGTTGGGGGGGGGGTCGGTGCGTGTACTGTGTAAATTTGAATTCCCCGTATAGACAATACGCGCTGTTTGATCTAAGAAATTCCTTCAAAATTGTTCAATCCGCTGCATATTTGGCAGACGGTAAGAATGGGGTCCGAGGTACATTTACACGAAATTTCGTTAGGATTAAGTGAAGGGTTCGGGAGTTAGAATTTTTTTCTACAGTACATGTCAAGCACGCTAATCGAAACTCAAATGTCCCAAAATTCATATCTCTGTTAAAAATGAACGAATTGGTCTGGTCATTAGTACAGTAATCTAGAATGGTAATAGGTTGAAATTAAAGGTCCAAGATCAAAGATCAAGAAAAAGCAGGCCAGAAAAACTAAACGATTTTTTGATTTGGGGGGGGGGGGGGGTGGAGTGTCGGTGACTTCTGTATTAAACTTAAAATATTAAATTGTAAATATTACATATAACACAATTACTAAATGATATACATGTGTTAGAACAATGTATAAGCGTGTTATTAAAGAACATTTTAACTAGATCTCAATACACGAATACGGGGGAAAGCGCTATTATTGTAACTTCTTTTACAAAATTAAAACGGAAAAGAACAGAATTCATCATTTTAAAGATAAAATCATAGGTCTAAGCGAAAAATGAGTTGAAACATTTTGCGGCACTTGAGGCTTGAACCCGGGTCGCCTGGGCATATGTCCACGACTCTAACGACTGAGCTACTCGGACTCTCGCTTCAGGACTTTGACCCTTAATATCTGGAGAATGCGTTGATCGATTTTAAAACAAATTACATATTCTGAATCAGAAAAAGGGTCACTATCAACCCTACAGAAAAATATTTTGACATAAAAAAGTTGAAAAATTTAATTTTTTAAATTTGCTTCCGGTGACAAACGGAAGCGACGGCGGCCATTCTCTTGACCGAGGTGCACCAGAAAAACGGTAGATCTATCATCTCTAGAAATTTAATTCCAATATCTTCACTCGTTTTTGAGAAACGTCGCAGACAAAATTGACTTTTAAAAATCGTAAACTGACGATAACTTCCGACAGGAAGTGAATTTTGAAAAACTGTCGCGGCGGTATAAACTTCACATGACGGGGCATTATCCCTGTAAATTTGAAAGAAATCGAAAGAGCCATCTCCAAGAAATCGCCTGCACAAAATTTGTAAGACAAAAAAAGAATAATAATAATAATAATAATAATAATAATAACTAGAGCAAAGCTCGTTGCAAAGCAACGAGTGGGTCTTCCGTTAATGTCGAAAGTAGAGCTTAAAGTTCCTGTAAGAAGCAAAGTTCTTAAACTAATAATATAAGTAACTAAAACAAAAAGTTTTAAAAAATCGAATAATTCTTGGTACGACCTAACAAATTCCGAATGATTTTAAGTACGAATTATTAAAAACCTTTGCGATTTCAAGAACGACTTAACAAAAAAAATCCGAATGTGTTCAAGTACGACTTTACAATTTTTCGAATTATTTTAGGTACGAGTTAATTTAACTTTAAACATAAGACTATTTTCTGAACCAAGAACGCGGAATCAAAATTTCCGGAAAATTCAATTTTTAAACGCTTATATCTCAGCGATGCATCGTCCGATTTTAAAACGGGTTTTAGTGTTAGATTCAGCTAAATAAGCTTTACAAAACACGTACACGTTTTTGAATTGATCAAAAAATTTATTTTTTCGAAAAATTTGATTCACTTCAGGTTTCGACCGGAAGTGACGGATTCTGATTTTTTGTCATAATGCCCTAGGTAAATTGAGAAATAAACAATCACTGAAAATTTCAAATCTCTATCTATAACCGTTGAAAAGAAAATGACTGGACAAAATCGCTTTTTGAAAAATTTTAAATTGACGTAATAAGAAAACGGAAGTGACGTCATATTTCAGCTTTTAAAAGCTTTGAGTGACAAGAATTTCTCATAATCCCTGAAAATGTCATGAAAATCGGTTGAGTAGTTTTTGAGATATTAAGCCAAAGCGGAGTCAGAAGAAAAAAGAAAAAGAATAATAACTAGATCGTTCTCGTTGCGAGCAACGAGTGGGTCTTCCGTCCGATTTTTGAATAAATGAGATGAAACTCATCGTTTTAAAGATAAAATTGTGAGTCTACGCAAAAAAAACGAAAAAAAAATGTTCGGCACTCGGGGCTTGAACCCGGGTCGCCTGGGCACTGTCCACGACCATAACGACTGAGCTACTCGGGCTCTCGCTTCAGGACTTTGACGCTTAATATCTCGAGAATGCGTTGATCGATTTTAAAACAAATTACATATTCTGAATCAGTAAAAGGGTCACTATAAAGTGTAAAAATTCCAAAGTAAAATATTGAAAAATAAAAAAGTTCAAAAATTCACTTTTCAGATTTCCTTCCGGTGACGACCGGAAGTGACGGTTGACATTCTCTTGACCGAGGTGCACCAGAAAAACGGTAGATCTATCATCTCTAAAAATTTCAGCCCTCTATCTTTACTCGTTTTTGAGAAACATGACAGACAAAATTGACTTTAAAAAATCGTTTAACGGCGATAACTTCCGAACGGAAGTGATTTTTGAAAAACTGTCACGGCGGTATAAACTGCAGATGGCTAGGCATCATATCTGAAAATTTGAAGAAAATCGCACTAGCCATCTCCGAGAAATCGCCTGCACAAAATGTGTAAGGAAAAAAAGAATAATAACTAGATCGTTCTCGTTGCGAGCAACGAGTGGGTCTTCCGTCCGATTTTTGAATAAATGAGACAAAACTCATCGTTTTAAAGATAAAATTGTGAGTCTACGCAAAAAAAAAACGAAATTTTTTTTTCGGCACTCGGGGCTTGAACCCGGGTCGCCTGGGCACTGTCCACGACCATAACGACTGAGCTACTCGGGCTCTCGCTTCAGGACTTTGACGCTTAATATCTCAAAAATGCGTTGATCGATTTTAAAACAAATTACATATTCTGAATCAGTAAAAGGGTCACTATCAACTATAAAAAATTTAAAGTAAATATTAAAAAAATAAAAAAGTCGAAAAATTAAAATTTTTTAAATTTGCTTCCGGTGACGACCGGAAGTGACGGCTGGCATTCTCTTGACCGAGGTGCACCAGAAAATAGATAGATCTATCATCTCTGAAAATTTCAGCCCTTTATCTTTACTCGTTTTTGAGAAACCTGACAGACAAAATTGACTTTTTAAAATCGTAAACGGACGATAACTTCCGACCGGAAGTGTATATTCAAAAATTGAAAAAAACCTATCAGCTTTAGATAAAAACACGTAAACCTTTAAAATTTGAACGAAATCGAGCGAGCCATCTCCGAGAAATCGTCTGCACAAAATCGGTAAGAAAAAAAAAGAATAATAATAACAAAAAAAAAAGTGAAAAAGAAACAATAGAATAATAGAAGGGTCTTCCGCTGAAGACGGAAGACCCTAATAATAAAAAAAAACAATAGAATAACAGGAGGGTCTTCCGTTGGAAACGGAAGACCCTAATAATAAGAAAAGTGAAAAAGAAACAATAGAATAATAGAAGGGTCTTCCGCTGAAGACGGAAGACCCTAATAATAATAATAATAATAATAAAACATTACAATCACTATAAGGTCTTCCGTTGGAAACGGAAGACCTTAAAAACATTACAATCACTATAAGGTCTTCCGTTGGAAACGGAAGACCTTAATAATAACTAGACATGATCTCGTTGCGAGCAACGAGGAGGTCTTCCGTCCGATTTTAGAAGTTGAGATACATGTAAGATCTTAGATCTTAATTTTGCTATAAAACAGCTGAACATAATTTCAAAAAAGAGGAAAAGGGGTCTTTATTTTGAATATCAGAGAGTATTGTGTTTCAGGTGTAAGAACTTTGGTTGAAAAACCTGAGACCCCTCGTGACCCCTAATTTAAGTGGCCAGTCACCTTTTCTTGATATCAAATGAAATCTTTGAATTCTTTAATTTCTTAATTCTTCATTTTTTCAACAAGTGTTAACAAATTTGATACAAATCTAGAGATATTTGCAAAAGATTGCTTTAGGGGTTGTGCCCTTATCTCCTTATCGGGGCCCTTTAACGAAATATTTAGGTTGCATACTGTTTAGTAGATCATTTTAAGCCTTATTTCTTCGATACTGCTTATCAAAATATTTTCCCTTTTTTGAGATATGGGCGATGAAAGATTGAGACTTCTGACCCCCTATAAACCCCTTATTATGTAACGCCTGATAAAATCATAATAGTGTTTGGCTTCATTACTGTAAGATAAACATATTTGCTTCTATAACCTATGACAAAATTGCCCCCAGTTAGGGGCTATAGATTAAATACTTAAGAGCCCTTTAGGTTCCTAATTTTAGGGGCCAGCCCCTTATCCTTGGTAATAAATGAAAGTTCACTAAAACTACATACATTTTGTTCAAAAAGTGTTTACAAATTCGGTATCGTTCTTGAGATATCTGAGAAAAATGGTTTTAGGGGCCGACCCCTATCTCCTAATCGGGGCCGTTTAACAAAATTTTGATTGTTGCGTACTGTTTAGATGATCATTTGGAGAATGTTTTCTTCTATACTACTTATCAAAATATTTTCCCTTTTTGAGATATAGGTGATCAAAGTTTTGGACTTTTGACCCCTAAAAACCCTTAATTACGTAACCCATGAGACAATCATTATATTGTTAGGGTTTATAACTTTAAGATAAACATATTTGCTTCTTTAACTTATTACAAAATATCCCTCAGTTAAGGGCTATATATAAAATACTTCAGAGCCCTCTAGTTCCCTAATTTTAAGGGCCAGCCCCTTGTCCTTGGTATTTAATGAAAGCTCACTTAAAACTACACCCATTTTGTTCAACAATTGTTTACAAATTCGTTATCGTTCTTAATATTTTTCCTTTTTGAAATATAGGTGATCAAAGTTTTGGACTTTTGACCCCTAAAAACCCCTAATTACGTAACACATGATAAAAACCGTTATATTCGTAGGCTTCATAACTGTAAGATAAACATATTTGCTTCTATAACTTATTACAAAATATCCCTCAGTTAAGGGATATAGATTAAATACTTTAGAGTCCTTTAGGTCCCTAAGTTTAGGGGCCAGCCCCTTTTTGTTGATATCAAACGAAAGATCTTGTAAATTTAAACAATTTTTGCTATACATGTTTTTACAAAATATTTACCAGAAAAGAGATAAACAAAAAAAAGCATGAAAATTTACGACTCTTTTGACATCTCAATTTTCGAGCCCTACCGAGCTTTGGTGCATTTAGTGCTAGATATATAAAACAACAACCATGCAAAACTTCAATCTTTCCTCTACCAAGCGTTAAAATTTGAGCTCGATATCTCTTATGGTTTAGGAGAACGACTGCAGACAAAATATACATGAAAAAAATTGGAAAAATCTCAATATCTCAAAAAAGGATGTGACGTCATCAATGCAAAAAAAATTCTATCAGGTTCAGAGTAATATTTATCACATCTGAAAATTTGATGGAGATCGGCCTGGCCGTTTCTGAGAAATCGCGTGCACAAAAATGGGAAGAAAAAAAAAGAATAAAAACTAGACACGATCTCGTTGCGAGCAACGAGGAGGTCTTCCGTCCAATTTTTAGAAGGTAAAATGACCTTGCTTTTTATCTTCGTTAACGAAAAAATCTGGAAATTGGGGTAGGATCTAAAAGAGCTATGGCTAGATGACATTAGACCCCTCTTGATCCCTAATTTGAAGGATCACGCAACGTATCTCAAAATGTTTCAAAGTTAAAAGTTATTAATAAAAGACTTGAGCCCTCTCGGGCCCTAGTTTGAAGGACCAGCCCCTTTTTCTTGACGTAAAATTAAAGCTGTTGTCATTTTAAACACAATTGGTTCAATAAGTGTTTACAAATTATGTACTGTTCTCGAGATATCTGGAAAAGATCGATTTAGGGGCCAACGCTATAGCTCCTTTTAGGGGCCGGATAACAAAGAAATTAGGGCTGCATGTCGTAATGTAATAACACATTATTATGAGCATCTTTTGCTCAATATTGCTTTTCAAAATTTTTCTTCATTTTGAGATATTGATGATTACAATTTTAGACTTCTGGCCCCTTAAAATCCCTTATTACGTAACAGAGGAGCAAACACTTATCATGTATAGATAACCAACGCTACGATGAACATAATTGCTTCGCAGTACAGTTAAGGCGGCCAATAAAAATATCGGCGAATTTTTGTAATGAAAACACGTATACTTTAGTGCATCGGACATGTCCTTTTTAAAATCAATAACAGTCTCTCAAATGCAATATATTTCTGAAATATATATATAATAGTACAATATTTTATGTTCATAATGGTCACGTGCTATGGCAGTCGCATGGTACAAGCGGATGTATTTGTGGGTTTGGGGTCATTTAAAAAATTCAATATTGCAAGGGCATAATCATGTCAAAATTCACAACTGAATTATAAAATAACTTGATGTTATATAGTAGATTTTAATAAATGCTGTGAACTTTGTAAGATAATATTATTTGTTAGAAAAAACCATAATTTATAATGCATATGTTGAATAATTTTGAAGGTCACAGTGTTAATTTCATTAAAAAATAATTAATTTGTGAGATTTCACAAGGATCTTAGTAGTTTTTAAATTACATAGCATATTTTAAATTTACATGTAAAAGTTTGTCATGATCAGATAAGTGTATGCCCTTGCAATAAAGTGATTTATTTAGGCACCCAGCTTTAAAATATACGATATTTTATACAAAACCGAGGTTGCCTCTTAATACGATGCATAATTATAACAAATTGAAAATAAGACTACATAGGTAGCATTCTACTAATGATAATGTTAAACAAAATATTCATTTATAATTTTCCGTTAATCTATGGAATTTATTTTTTCATCGCTAAAAAACCGCATGATAGCCTTCACTGACTTAACTTAATGCGTCATTTTGAAGCATATGACGTCATATTTGTAGTACAGCGAGAACGATCTCTCGCTTATTTTTCAGTGTGTACGATATAACAGACATCGAAATTGTAAGTAATAGCATTCGTTGTTCTTAATTAAAAGAATAGTATAAATTAATTTTGCTAATAAATGAATTAATTAGTACTTTCGAGGTTTGTAATATACTGTGATGTCATAATGCACATTTCCCGTACTTTTTGTCTGAACGGAATTTATTGACAGCCTTAACTGTGCTGCGTTCTATAACATATCACAAAATATTTCACAGTTAAAAGTTATAAATCAAAGACTTTAGAGCCCTCTCGGCCCCTAATTTGAAGGGTCAGCCCCTTTTTCTTGATGTCAAATAAAAGCTCTTGTCATTTTAAACACATTTGGTTCAATATGTGTTCACAAATTATGTACTGTTCTCGAAATATCTGGAAAAGATCGATTTAGGGGCCAACGCTATAAATCCTTTTAGGGGCCTGATAACAAAGAAATTAGGGTTCCATATCGTTAAACACATTATTTTGAGCATCTTTTATTCAATATTGCTTTTCAAAAATTTTCATCATTTTGAGATATTGATGATCACAATTTTGGACTTCTGGCCCCTAAAAATCCCTTATTACGTAACAGAGGAGCAAACACTTATCATGTATAGATAACCAACGCTACGATGAACATAATTGCTTCTATAACATATCAAAAAATATTTCACAGTTAAAAGTTATAAATCAAAGACTTTAGCGCCCTCTCGGCCCCTAATTTGAAGGGCCAGCCCCTTTTTCTTGATGTCAAATAAAAGCTCTTGATTTAATTAAGTTTTTTTGTTCTACATGTTTTAACAAAATGCTTCTGAGAAAAGAGATATTCAAAGAAAACCAACAAAAATCATGACGCCTTTTTAATCTTAATTTTTGGGCTCGGGCGAGCTTCGGCGCTTTTTGAGATAAAGATGATTAAAGACCATTAGACACTATTTCAATCTTTCGTCTATCAGCCCTGAAAAGTTCAACATCATATCTTAAATGGTAAAAGAGGAGTTCTCCCGACAAAATACCCCTATAAAAAACGATAAATTCACGATATCTCAGGACAGGAAGTGACGTCATCAACAAAAAAAATTTCCAACAACGTTCAGATCAATACCTATCAGATCTGAAAATTTGACGTAAATCGGTTGAGCCGTTTCTGAGAAATCGCGTGCACAAAATCGGTAAGAAAAAAAAAATAATAATAATAATAACTAGACACGATCTCGTTGCGAGCAACGAGGAGGTCTTCCGTCCGATTTTAAGAAGGTGATATGACATCATCGACTTAGATTTTCGACAAGAAAACATGATCTGTAAAAAGGAGTGGAGTACTAATGCTTTTCTGCATCGTATTTTTAAAGGTCTCTTACGCTGCTTTTTTAAATACTAGCATTTCTTCCAATTGAGATAGACACGATTTAAGTTTTTACTTCTGGCTCCTAAAACACCTAGTTATGTAACGCATGAGTAAATCATGATATTGTTAGAATATATAAACGTATTATACCCAATTTTCCTTTTATAACCCTCACAAATATCTCTCAGTAAACAGCTACAGATAAAAGACTTTAGGGCCCTCTGGTTCCCTAATTTGAGGGACCAGCCCCTTTTTCTTGATATCAAATGAAAGGTCATTTAACTCTAAACACATTTTGTTCAGCAAGTGTTTAGAAATCCGTTACCGTTTTAAAGAAATACGGCAAAGATCTTTTTAGGGGCCGATCCCTTATCTCCTTAGAGGGCCGTTTAACGAAATTTTGAACATGGCATATTGTTTAGTACATCATTTTGAACATCTTTCCTTTTATAGTGCATTTCAAAATATTTTTCCTTTCTGAGATATGGGTGATCAAAATTTTGAATTTTTGACCCCTAAAAACCCCTAATTTCGTAGCACATGATAAAATCATTATATTGATTGGATACCTAACTGTAAGACAAACATATTTGCTTCTATAACCTTATACAAAATATCCCTCAGTAAAGGGCTATAAATAAAAGACTTTAGAGCCCTCTGGTTACCTAATTTAAGGGCCAGCCCCTTTTTCTTGATATCAAATGAAAGGTCATTTAACTCTAAACACATTTTGTTCAACAAATGTTTAGAAATTCGTTACCGTTCTTGAATATATGGGAAAAAACATTTTAGGGGCTGACCCTAAATCTCCTTATAGGGGCCGTTTTACGAAATTTTGAAGGTTGCATTTTGTTAAGTACATCATTTTGAGCAACTTTCCTACTATACTGCATTTCAAAATATTTTTCCTTTCTGAGATATGGGTGATCAAAATTTTGGACTTTTGGCCCCTAAAACCCCCTAATTACGTAACAAATGATAAAATCATTACATTGCTTGGATAAATAACTGTGAGATAAACATATTTGCTTCTATAACCTTTCACAAAATATCTCTCAGTAAAGTGCTACAGATAAAAGACTTTAGAGCCCTCTGGTCCCCTAATTTAAAGGGCCAGCCCCTTTTTCTTGATATCAAATGAAAAGTCGTTTAATTCTAAAAACATTTTGTTCAACAAGAGTATAGAAAATCGTTACCGTTCTTGAGATATTTGGAAAAGAACGTTTTAGGGGCCGACCCCTAATCTCCTTATAGGGGCCGTTAAACGAAATTTTGAAGGTTGGATATTGTTTAGGAGATCATTTTGAACATCTTTTCTTCTGTACTGCATTTCAAAATATTTTTCCTTTCTGAGATATGGGTGATCAAAATTTTGGACTTTTGACCCCTAAAAACCCCTAATTACGTAACAAATAATAAAATCATTACATTGCTTGGATACATAACTGTAAGATAAACATATTTGCTTCTATAACCTTTCACAAAATATCTCTCAGTAAAGGGCTACAGATAAAAGACTTTAGAGCCCTTTGGTCCCCTAATTTGAGGGGCCAGCCCCTTTTTCTTGATATCGAATGAAAGCTCTTGTAAATATAAACTTTTTTTACATTACATGTCTTAACAAAATATTTTACAGAAAATAGATTAACAAAGAAAACCAGAAAAATTTACAACGATTTTTTAGTCTCAATTTTCGGGACCAGGTGAGCTATAACGCTTTTTGAGTATGACAATTATAAACGCCAAATGACACATCTACAATCTCTTGTCTACAATCCCTGAAAGTTTGATCTCCATATCTTTCACCGTTTAGGAGTAGATCCCTGGACAAGCTAACCCTCCGAAAATTGCTAAAACGTCATAATCTCAAGAACGGAAATGACGTCATCAAAATAAAAAAAATGTATATTAAGTTAAGATCAATATCTAGCAGATCAGAAATTTTCATGAAAATCGGCCGAGCCGTTTTTGAGAAATCGCGGGCACAAAATTTGTAAGAAAAAAAAAGAAAAATAACTAGACATGATCTCGTTGCGAGCAACGAGTAGGTTTTCCGTCCGATTTTTAGAAAAGGAAATGAAATTGCCTTTGATCTTCATCAACGAAACATATCAGGAAATGCGGGGCGATCTAAAGGAGCGATAGATGAAGGATTATATATACCCCTTATATACACACTGGATCTTGAATTTGAAGACCCAGCCCCTTTTTCTTAATATCAAAATAAAGCTCATGTTATGTCAAACAGATTTCGTTCAACAAATGTTTAGAAATTATATACCGTTCTCGAGATATCTGGAAGAGATCATTTTAGTGGCCGGCCCTATAATTCTTTTTAGGGACCGGGTAATAAAACGATAGTTGCATATTGTTAAGCACATTATTTTGAGCATCTTTTGTTCAATATTACTTTTCGAAATTTTTTTCCATTTTAATATATTGAAAATCAAACTTTCGGACTTCTGGCCCCTTAAACCCTATAATTACGTAACAAAGGAGTAAACAATTGTCATTTATAGGTGTACAGTGTTTCGATTAATATATAATTGCTTCTATAATGTATTACAAAATATTTCACAATTAAGAGTTATTATCAGAAGACTTTAAACCCCTTATATCCCCTAATTACGTAATATATGAGAATTTTTTTTATCATATATGGATGCATAACTGTAAGATTAACATTCTTGCTTTTTAAACATATTACAAATTACTTCTCAGTAAAGTTATATGTAAGAAAGACTTCAAAGCCCTTTTGGCCCCTAATTTGAGGGGCCAGCCCTTTTTTCTTGATGTCAAATGAAAGGTCTTTTGATATTAAACATATTTTGTTCAACAAGTGTTTAGGAATTTTTTACCGTTCTTGGGCTATCTGGGAAAGAGCGTTTTAGGGGCCGACCCCTTATCTCCTTATTGGGGCCTAAGAACGAAATTTTGATGGTTGAATATTGTTTGGAACATCATTCTAAGCATCTTTTATTCTAAATTGCTTTTCAAAATATTTGTCCTTTTTGTGATATAAGTGATCGAAATTTTGGACTTCTGGCCCCTTAAAACCCCTAATTACGTAACGCCTGAAATTATTTTTATAATGTATAGTTCCATTAGTGTAAGATGAACATTTTTGCTTCTTAAACATATTACAAATTACTTCTCACTAAAGTGATATGAAAGAAAGACTTCAGAGCCCTTTTGGCCCCTAAATTGAGGGGCCAGTCCCTTTTTCTTGATGTCAAATGAAAGGTCTTTTGATATTAAACATATTTTGTTCAACAAGTGTTTAGAACTTGTTATCGTTTTTGAGCTATCTGAGAAAGAACGTTTTAGGGGCCGACCTCTTATCTCCTTATTGGGGCCACAGAACGAAATTTTGATGGTTGAATATTGTTTAGAACAACATTCTAAGCATCTTTTATTCTATATTGCTTTTCAAAATATTTGTACATTTTGTGATATAAGTGATCGAAATTTTGGACTTCTGGCCCCTTAAAACCTTTAATTACGTAACGCCTGAAATTTTTTTTTTATAATGTATAGTTCCATTAGTGTAAAATGAACATTTTTGCTTCTTAAACATATTACAAATTACTTCTCACTAAAGTGATATGGAAGAAAGACTTCAGAGCCCTTTTGACCCCTAATTTGAGGGGTCAGCCCCTTTTTTTTTTGGATGTCAAATGAAAGGTCTTTTGATATTAAACATATTTTGTTCAACAAGTGTTTAGAAATTCGCTACCGTTCTTGGGCTATCTGGGAAAGAACGTTTTAGGGGCCGACCCCTTATCTCCTTATTGGGGCCACAGAACGAAATTTTGATGGTTGAATATTGTTTAGAACAACATTCTAAGCATCTTTTATTCTATATTGCTTTTCAAAATATTTGTCCTTTTTGTGATATAAGTGATCGAAATTTTGGACTTCTGGCCCCTTAAAACCCCTAATTACGTAACGTATGAAATTGTTTCTATAATGAATAGTTAGATAACTTTAAGATGAACATTTTTGCTTCTTTAACATATTACAAATAATTTCTCAGTAAAGTGCTATGGAAGGAAGACTTCAGAGACCTTTTGGCCCCTAATTTGAGGGGCCAGCCCCTTTTTCTTGATGTCGAATGAAAGCTCTTGTAAAAATAAATTTTAATTGCTCTACATGTCTTGACAAAATATTTTCGAGAAAAGAGATACATAAAGAAAACCGAGAAAAAACACTACATTTTTTATATCTCAATTTTCGGGTCCAGGCGAGCTTCGGCGCCTTATGAGCCAGACATAAATGGCTCACTTTAGACAAAACTACAATCATTCGTCTACAATTCCTGAAAATTGGAATTTGATATCTTTTATCGTTTAGGAGGAGTTCGACGGACAAGCTGACCCTCTAAAAATCGCTAAAACGTCAATATCTCTGAAACGGAAATGACGTCATCAAAATAAAATATTTCCAATAAGGTTCAGATCAATATCTATTAGATCTGAAAGTTTCATGAAAATCGGCCGAGCCATTTCCGAGAACTCGCGTGCACAAAATTTGTAAGAAAAAAAAAGAAAAATAATAATAGGGAAGAAGAACCAAAGAATAACAATAAGGTCTTCCGTTGGAAACGGAAGACCTTAATAATAGGGAAAAAGAAACCTAAGAAAAACAATAAGGTCTTCCGTTGGAAACGGAAGACCTTAATAATAGGGAAAAAGAAACCGAAGAATAACAATAAGGTCTTCCGTTGGAAACGGAAGACCTTAATAATAAAAAGATACATTACAATCACTATAAGGTCTTCCGTTGGAAACGAAAGACCTTAATAAGAAAGAAAAAACCTAACAATCACTATAAGGTCTTCCGTTGGAAACGGAAGACCTTAATAAAACATTACAATCACTATAAGGTCTTCCGTTGGAAACGGAAGACCTTAATAAAAACATTACAATCACTATAAGGTCTTCCGTTGGAAACGGAAGACCTTAAGATCAATTCTATGTAAGAATCAAAATTCGGTGGCCACGCATAGTCATGGATTTTCCTCATACTTTACAATTTGATAGACTTTGATGAGTAAAAATACTTAACACCATTTATCTGTTGCTTTGTGGTCTCGTTGCCATGGTAACAGAGATGTAAAAATGGCATTTTAATGCTTATGTGAGAACATATTGTGAGTAATGTGCACAACTTGGGGTTTCCAGAGTAGAATATATTATCAAAAATAGTTGTCATTTTTCAAAAGAAAGAAAAACATTCATGGAGAAACGCATATTTTTAGAGCATTTCCATGGTTACTATACAGAAATTTAAAAATATGTTTTCTTCATTTAATTTGAAAAAAAAGAGCAAATCTTGGATTTTTTGGTAAACGCTACTATGATTGTGCAATAAAGAATTTATATATGAAAATTCCGAACCGTTGCTATGGTAACAAGCTCAAAATTAGGCTAAATTATAATATTTTAAGGGATATTTGAATGGATATTATTCACTTAAAATGAATAAATATATATAATCAATTGGTGAGAAAAAATCAAGTATTTCCTAAACTTTAATGACATTAAAAAAAAATCTGACATTTTCTAAAAATAAATGCCGTTGCTATGGACTTTTCACAAAGTAAGAATTTCTGTGTTATATTTTACGCAACTTAATTTTCCATAGCAACAACAATTCTCTGTTGCATAACAAAGGTTTTTGTGGTATATAATAAAATTTTAGATATATTTTTACAAGTTCAAACTAAAACAAATGCAAAAAATTTCTAAAATCAGGAATTAAAGCATATCAAAATCATCTTTAATTTCTCAGTTTTTCCTATTTTTTAGCCTTGTTGCCATAGCAACATATGTCAATTTTCATAACATAATAAATATTGCATTGACATTGATTAGGATGTAAACATTTAATGGTTTCCCAGTTTAGCTTTTAAAAAAAACGCAAAAACCTGATTCCAAAAAATTGTAACGGTTTCCATGGTAACATTTTAAAATTATTTGTTTCTCCATCAATTTTCTTATATAAGTAAAGAATTGAAAATAGGACAAAGGCTGTTTTATGTCTTTGATAGTTTACATTAGTGGGCAAAACCTTCTAATATGGCTTCAATGTAGGCAAGTTTTGTTATTTTTCCATCTTTAGCCTCGGTTACCATGACAGCAGTTACCCCCAGCAACCAACTTTTTGTGTTTGTTTTGCGTTTTACACTTAGGTGTGTCTATGTATGAAATATAAGGAAAATTGGTGATTATGCGTGGCCAGACCCTTTTATAAATTTTTGATTCTTACATAGAATTGATCTTAATAAGATGTAGAACTTGTTTATCAATCGTTGTTAACAAAAAAAGTTCAGTTTCAGTTTACATTTAATTATGTTCGGTTGCATGTACAGTAATTGATTTTTTAGGCCACAATAAAAAAATACCCATGTTTCCCCTAACGCGACCGACCCAATTCAATCCCGTCGACTGAATTGTTTTTTTACCACATTGGATAGATATTTTTTTTTAAAGAAATCTAATTTTACCCGAAATTTGTTTTAAGGAGACCCACATCTTTTTCGTTTTGCAATCATGTTTTTAGCCTTGATCATCAATATGGGCGAAATACTCGCTCTATGATCTGTAACTTCGCCGGAATTTCCTCCGAAAGAGAAGTTGAAGTCTCCCTGTGTTCTGAGTTCACGATCGTCTAAATTAACCCCAAATACATTAAAATGATAATCATTTTATTCAAAAGACTTTTCCACAGCCTCAGTCAACCACTGTTTTTGGTTTTTTTTTTATAATTTATTGTTTTTGTTCCATACATACTTATGTTGATTCACATTTATAATTAGGTTAAATCTGTATATATCATCATTCATGTAGGTTATGCTATGCAAATAATGACAGTTTCTCTGATTTCTCAAATTCTCCCTACTTTTCTGGTAGGGAGAAATAGGTCTCCCAAAAATTAGGTTGGTACAAGTGCTCTTTTTGTTATAACAATTTAAACAGTTCCCTTAAATTCGTAAAGTTTCAAATAGACCGAAACAAAAGAGCTGGTTTTGGTAATGACTAGAAACAAAGTGAAATTGGGTAAATTTATAAAAATATTTATTATTTAAATATTTTTTCTTCCCTGGCATTATGTTACAAATTTGGGTTAATACATGTATTTCTTTGTAAAGACAACTATTTCCTTGTCCAAGAAGGATATTCTCTCCAAGTGTAGTGATTTTGTGTTAACTTGATATTGTAAAATTATTAAATATGACTTCACAAACATTTACATTTTTACATTACCTTAAGTTTATCAAAAATTATTGTTTTATAAATCAAAGTTTGAAAAATTGATACAGTCAAACTTCGTTACCTTGAACTAGATAGGACTGTTTAAAAACTTCGAAATATCCGAGTATTCGAGATATCGAGGGTAAAATACTTAAAAAATAAGTGGTTGGGACTTACAAATCACTTAGACATATCCATTGTATTCGAGATTTCAGTGTTCGAGATATCGAAGTTCAACTGTACTTTGAAGAATGTACATTATCATTAACATGATATTTAGATATAGGTTAACATGTTCATTAACATACAAATTATAATGAATCTAGTCATACACACTTAGTCATTGAATCAAACATGTTTAAATTTAAGAAAAACAATATCAAATTGTGAATTCGATATTAAATTTGGTTTACATTCCATTAGTACAAGTGTAATAATTTGTTTCACAACTGGTCATATTTCTTAGTTTTGTGATTAATTAAAGATTTGATTATTTTTTTTATTTTTAATCTATTATATATTTTCAATTATGCTCTAGCATTAAAATAAATATTACCTACCGATCTACCTACCCGACTTCAAAATTAAGGGTCGGGTTAGGGTAAACAGATGGCCTTAGATATTACCTGAAAAGTAAATGTTTTACAAAGATAAGTTACGCATTAATTTTCACATTTGAACTATTCATTAAAATATATAGAACTAAATTTTTACTTACACCATAAACATTGACATTTTTTTTTTAAAGTTTGCAAATTTTTTATTTAAGAAATGTTTATAAAAATAACGACACCTAATTTCAGAATGTGTTCAGTCTTTTGGAGAGAATTGTCAATATCAATGCAGTGATTTCTGTATAAACCAAACATGTGACAGATTCAATGGAAGTTGTTTGTATGGTTGTATGGACGACAAAAAATGTTATGAAGGTATGACATTCGTGCAACAATTTAATCGTTATCGATTAAAACATTAATTACGTGTATGTGTATATAATACCCGATTTCTTTTTAAGGCACAGATAATCAACAGATAGTTGATCCAAAGCTGACTGCGCCACCTTCCATTGCATGGATTGTTGGTTTCTCAATATCACTTGTCATCAACTTTTTCGTTATTAGTGCCATTTTGATGAGGCTATGGTAAAAATTGTTTTATTTCACTTATTGCCAACCTTTTTTAATTGCATGTCATTGTATATTTTGGAGGTTTTTTTTCTGTTTTTTGTAGAAATTGTGCTTTATATTGAATAACTTTATAAACTTATCTTTTATGGTATTCTGTAATGTTGATTTTAAATATAGGAAAAACAGAAGTAAATGCCCTCGAAATCAGAGTGATAATACTGATGACAGCTCTCATTACCAAGAACTCAGTGTATCTAAAGGAGATAAAACATACCAAAATCTGACACTTAAGTAACTTTGATATTGTCATTGTATTTGTCAATATGCAGTATAAACTAAAACGTAATGCAAATTAAAACTGTGAAAGTAATTTTTTAAAAATATTGTCATTTTAGTGGAAAGATGATAATTATGTGCATGGACATTCATAAAAGAAGTTACTCTGAATAGAGAAAGGAAAGGCCGATTGAGCATGCCCTGAATTATTTGGGTTATCCATTTTTGTTACCTAATGAATACGCCAAATAATGTTTATTGGGAAAAATATATATGACAATAATTATCATATAATGAATAATACCAAAAAAAAAACGACCGTTAAATACTGTCAATTGTGACACAAATAAAAACTAATGGAAAATACTATATTAATCTTTAATTTAAAAAAAGAAGATCAAAATTAGTTTTGTTTCGATAGTTTTATCCACTAAATATGAACTTCCTGTTACATACGGAAATTATTCACACAAATACACAAGTTTCACAAAATAAACTTTTTATCTTAATGCTTTATGAAATTATTAGATGTAAAGTGTTTACAACTTGTTCTATACCAAATTAATAAGAAACGCTTATTTACTTCCAGAAATTTGACTAGAGTGTTTCACACACAACTTATGTGTCTTGTTGACACAAAAAGAGCATTTCTTCTTATTATTAAAATTGCAAAAATGTATATATCTCACACTGCAAGTTTTGTTGTTCATTTGATATTATATTCTAAAAAATACAAACTCAACAAAAGAAAATAGTCTTATGTCCTTTATTATTTCGATAACGAATGCAAAGATCTGTTAAGCTTGTTGTGTTTATAAAAAAGTAATTTCCTTTCGCATAAGGAAATTACATCTATACATATACAAACTGTGCACGAAGTTAAACACCCAACATAAACAACTTATTGGTTGAAATAGGTCCTCTTATTATATACTGTTCTTACTATTCGTTATACTGCCTTATCACTCTCCACCACACTTACTTTAAAGGTCAGTTGATGTCGAAATTTTATATACCTAACAAATAAAATATTTAAAAAAACACAAAAAAACCCACACCAGACAGACAGTGTACAACTAAAACTGTCTTCCTCGGGATTGTGAAATAAGCAATTACATATAACTTTTATGTCTTGGTTACTCCATGGACAAGGATAAAGTAACACGCATTTTTATTTTTAAAAATCATTATTGCACTCCTTTTCATATACAGTTTTGCATGTTTCTAGACAGTATTAAATAGAAACAAAACATCCATGCATACTGGACTGCAAATTATATCTACTGCATCAAGAATAGCAGTTGATTGCATACGTAAGGCGAAATCACACGCAATCATCTTTCACGAACTCATGTGGAAGGCCTTATTTTCAGTATTTAACTCAATTTTGATCACACTTTGATTTCTTTCTTATTTAATGATTGTTGTTGAATATATTAGTTAAAACATTACTGTTTTTATTGTACTATTTACCAGAATACGCCGGAATATTTATGAAGAAAATGCGACCTCAATTCCAATATAATTGCCTCTACCTTATTAAACTTTTCTGGTATTGAACATGGGCGGTTCATCCATCTGTGGTCTAGAAGCAACTAAAATATTTTTTTCCATTATTTGTTGATTTCCGATTTATAATTACATTCATTGAGAAAACGAAAGTACTCTTTGTAAGGTGTTTACAACAACATGCCGCCATACAATTTACTTGAGTACAAAGAATACCAAATCAGGAGAGTCGGCCGTTGAACCTCCACAATGAACATCGTCTACTGTATTATTTCCTGTGTGGAATTTTCTTTGATATTCGCATATGGTATGTACAGAATCATAAACGTAAACAAAATATATAATGTGTTTAAATGTTTAGTGTGGTTTTGATTAATTGTTTGTGATTTTGTGGTTGCTTCTAATCAGTCTCGATTGAAGTAATCATTTCGTAAATTCTAATGTCGATGCAACGACCTTGTCAGCAAATACAATCTTCCACTGGGTCGAATACTGACCTATTTTATGATCGACTTCGGCTGATCAGAGTTGTCTTTATATGAGGCATCCGGCAAATTTAACACATTACGCCTTTCACTACTTTTTTTACTATGTCTGACAGCTTCATGTAAATCTTAAATTACATATAGAATACTAAAAGAACATTACTCTACTGCGTTTGCCTTGAAATTAAACATTTCAACAGTTACTTAAGGAATTAATTCAATATTTAATTGTTTTATACGAAATAAAATGGTTTGGGGCAGTTTACGCAAAGCGGTTTATAAAAAAGCGTAAACTGTGTCCAAACCATTTTATATCGTACAAAAGGAATACATATTTAATCCATTGTTTATAATTTAATTTTCTGTAATTAGATGTAAATAAAAACAGTCATTTGACCTTTTAAATGACATCAACATGTACAAAATTTAAACGGATTGATACGTTTTTGACGTTAGTTTAACTGTGACTTAGGCAACATTCTTCTTACGATATAAAACAATTGTTTAGACAATCAGAAATCGCGCTACAACCAAAATTAAATTATATTTATGATTCAAATTGCGTTTTTCTTTACACGGATAGGAATATTACTCGAAAGTACAACACCTTTTAAGAGTTAAGTTTATTCATGACTTGCTATTTAGAAAATCAACAAAACGGTACATGCGATATCTAAGCATTGAATGCTTATTTTTGGATGTCGTCGGTCCTATAACACACCAATTTAGTGCAGACAAATTGAATACCGCGCGTTAACTAGAAACTTAGTAGAGAAACATTTTTTTTATTAACGAGTAGATTCGTTTTAATGATTAATTTTCATAAGTACATATCAAATTAGTTATGTTAGTTTGAACGTTTCATAATATTAAGTTCGCTTCCGCGACTAAAAATAAAGTGCCAGCAAACTGTGTAGAGAAATATTTTGTTAATTAACGAGTAGAAACGATTTATTAATTAATTTTCATAAGTACATATCAAATTGGTTATGCAAGTTTGGACGTTTCATTTAATCTTGCAATAATAAAGATTTTCAAAACGCGTGATGACATTTATATTTGTGTTTATGGCGCATCAAGAGGCTAAGTGTATTCACAGGAAAGTGAACGTCGCATATTTCCAATGCAAGCATAAAGGGAAATGTACGCTGAATGTAAAAATATCCTATTTATCACGTTTATTGTATGTACAGTAATTCTTTCGCACTACACCAATGGTATTACATGCCAATCGTCATACTTATAGTAAGGCCATTATTAATCGCCGAGTTGTTTACGGAATTTACCCTTTTCCTGATAACGACAAAGAGCACAAGGTGGGTGTGACCGGTCAGTAGAGGATGCTCACCCCTCCGTGGCACCTGCTCCTACCTCTAATTTTTGTAGAGGTCCATATTTGCTCTTCTCCTGTTTATTATTGTTCCTTTGGACTATTGAATTTGAATTCTGTTCCTTATCACCACATTTTATTATTCTTTTCTTTTGATCCTTCTTAGATATATAACTCAATAATAATTTGAAACTTCGCTTATGATATTTGTAATTTAACTGAATTTAATCATAGAGCATCAGGCAAAACTTTAAATAATATCTTATAATGTTTATATGTAAATAATATACTTATAACATTCATATTATAAAGCAAGTTTGTTCTTTAAATCGTGTACTAGTTTATTGGTGTGTTTGAATGACACGTTTGTACTGTGTTTTTAAACACACATAACCTCAAAAACTAAAAGAACAGGCACTTTTTGCAGCCAGTCAATTTATTTAGAACACGGAATGGCATCTGGGCATATTTGTTTTAAATCAAAATATTGCGTTATTATTTATACCATTTTATTAGAAGGAATACGCCTTAAATCTGTAGATGACTTGTCCTACAAAAACAATGCCAGTCAGTCACCCACCTATTTGGGCAAGTATTCTGAAGCGAATAATGCAGTTGATGGAGACAGAACGACGTGTATGAGGACAAATGCTATAGGTACTGGATTTACTTATCCTTACAAAACCACGTGGTGGAAAGTTGATCTAAGCAGAATTTACAACATTTACAGTATTACCATTCTGTTTAAGAACTACTACGGTTATGGTACGTAGTTTTTTAAGTTAATTTTAATCAATAACGTATTGTAGCTTCAAAATCTGTTTTTATGACATTGTATAAAGATTTGAAATAAAAATTCTCCGTTCTATTTTTGATTATCCTAATCATATGCGTTGTTACGGTATTTTCAACCAACAACTTATACTTACAGGAATAAAAGTTGATTTACTTAGCCCAGAAATTACATCGTTCTTTTCTGATCCTTTTGTGAAGCAAAAATCTAAAATATCTTATTAAAGAAGGGATGAAGAAACTTAACAAAATTTGATAATTTTTTTTTTATAAACGAATATCCATATGTACTTTACGCATAATTGATTGGAAGTTTGGAACATTCTTACATCGACTCCATATATCCAAGTGAACTTGAAATAAAAGATACCGCATAGTGCGAGTCATCCGTTTCATATTTGTATATTTTACTAGAAAAAGACAATAATGGTAACCTAACAACTAAAGCTTATGATAAACGTGATGACTTCAATTTCTTTATTACCATATCCTTACTTATGTAGCAATATACCTTCATCACCTGCATATTTTGTCTCTCAGTTGATTCGATATGCAAGGGCATGATCTTAAGTATGAACAATTTCTAATAACGGGCAAACTACTGACAATCAAGTTGACAAAACAAGATTATCAACAGTCTCGATTAAAGTAATCATTTCGTAAGTTCTATGGTCGATACAACGACCGTGTCAGCAAATACAGTCTTCCGCTAGGTCGAATACTGACTGACGTTTTTCAAACTTATTGTAATTATTAATAACCGAATTGTCTACGGATTCTTACGTTCTCCCGATTACGACAAGAACACAGGACGGGCGTGACCGGTCAGCAGAGGATACTCACTCCTCCATGGCACCTTGTTAAGTCTGAGCCAAATAGGGCTAAGTGGAAAGTATACATGCTCTGACAAAAGGATTTTTGCATGATTCGATATGATCTTCACCCTTTTTTCATTCAATGTCACTGCACATTGTTTAACCATAGAGTCACACTGTGAGTATTAGCCAGATTGGACCAAAGGGAGAGAAGATATGCCCCAGACAAGGATTTTATATATAATTATGCTATGACCTTAACCTTATACCTAAAAACATGGTTCAAGGTCACTGCACATTCTTTACCCAAAGGAACCCTGTGGATGAGGTATGACCCAGATTGGGCCAAGGGGAGAGAAGCTATGCTCCAGTCAAGAGATCTCGGATGGACAGACAGACAAACTGATCACTAGAACGCGCCCGCATAAACATGCTTTTTTATCTAATTTGAAATAGTATCCATGCTATCTGCCCATAGTGAATAGTCATCAAAACCATTCATTGGCAGAATTCGATTTCCCTTTTTAAACTCGGAACACCTCTGACCTAATCAGATCGCAACATTAAATACAAAGTTCGATAACTCTAATTTGTTTATCATCAAGAAACTCTGCATCGCTGACAAATAAAGTTTTCTTCGGTATAATAAAATACCAATTAACTGACTATTCGGACAATAGCAAGTTTATTGCCCCCTCCACAGCAACTTTTTCCCTTGGCTTTGCCTCGTGAAATAGTTGCTGTCTTGGGGGACAATAAACTTGCTATTGTCCTCATACCCAGTAAATAGGTACATGTATATAATGTCCCATCCACCTTCATTTCGTGTTATATAGCCTCCCGTTTTTAACCTTCAATTTCACTGTGTAAAGTCAACACAACAGTCATAGCTGCAAGTTTCACAATTTTTTACTGCTTCTCATGTACTTAACATTAGGAGCCTTAATATTGCATACCAATTCCAACAAGAGACATCCCTCTAACTAATGATCATCATTAAAATTCATTTCATGAATCTATGCAACACTGATAAACCTTCAAGTACAGTCACTCTCAATTTTACAAAAATATTGACGGTACTTTATCCGAAACTGTCCCTTGTACCTTCAACTTAGTACACTAACATTTTATGAAAAGACAATTTGTCTTAGAATAAGAAAGCTATTGCAATTCTGAGAAAAAGTATACCACATATTGCCAACTCCATTGAGGTTTAATAAAAATA
The DNA here is from genome assembly GCA_020458035.1 of Magallana ariakensis. Lineage (NCBI taxonomy): Eukaryota > Metazoa > Mollusca > Bivalvia > Ostreida > Ostreidae > Magallana > Magallana ariakensis. The sequence continues at coordinate 34,371,008 of CM035812.1, forward strand.
TGGCCATTTAAGTTAACCCACCATTTCTAATTTCCTTTAGTTAACACAGATTTATAGGGTTCTCCATAGTAAAACATCTTTACCTGACCTTTTAGAGGTCAATTGTTGTTCAACCACCTCTTAATAAAAACCTTATACAATACAACATACATCTACATGATATTATCATGATAAAAGCTTCAAATTACTTAGAAATGCCCTTACATGTATACCCCCCCCCCCTATCTTTTGATTTTCATAAAAAGTCATGGTTTGAAATGTTTTCCTAATTTTATGAAACTTGTGTCAATTTCCTTGAGTCATTTCTCACACATATTTGAAAACAATCATCAATGATTCTAAAATTGATTTTTTTGTTTGTTTATTGTATGATTTGTACCATTTTAATTAACAAATAGACATGCTGTCATGCATGTGATTTCTTGTTTTCATGAAAAAAAGTAAGCTAACAATCATATTTTATTAGTGAATATCTCATATATTCAAATTTCTAGTCTCCTTCTGACCATGCTAAAACAGTAAGATCTACAAGTTAGACATCTGCCTTAAATAAAAATTAAATTTAAACACACCAAAGTAGCTGGAGACGGAGTTGATTTCCATAAAAAAATGTTCAAATTTGACATGTTTTTATACTTTTTTATGCATATATATCTTAGAAGGGTAGAAATAGGTTGTTTCTTGTTCATTTCAAAAGTAATTATCATAGCAGATGTTATTTCAAAGTCAAATGTACATTTATCCTACATGTAATCTTAAGGGAGACAATTGGATGGGGGGGTTGATTTTTCAATTATGTAAACACATCTAAATATCTTTATAAAAAATAAAGGAAACATAATTACATACTTTTATTGAAAAACAAATTTTCACAACAGTTATGAATTTCTTTAAACAGCCTTAATTTTGTTTTTCATAATTTCTTATCAAACACAAACCACAACAAGGCATGATGCTTTCTTAAAGTTCCATTATTGTTCATGCATTATCCAATTTAATTTGAATTACCGGTAAATAGTCTGTAGAACACAAGGAATATGCATGTGGGTAGAGGTGACAGGTTAACCTCAAGAGCTGAAACCACTAGAATCAACAGGTAAAAGCCATGTGGTGCCATGTGGTAACAAGAGTCCGTTTTGAGTTGAAATAAAAAAATAATAATTAGCTGTATTAACACACATGTACTAGTAATAGCTGTGTTTACATTACCATATGCATAGTATTTCTGGAAAAAATACACTGACCATGCAGTGTAAAAAGTATGACATATCCCAATACATGATATTAACATTTAGGCAGTTCAAGATCAAAAATTTGCATATCAAGTCATAATATTAAAAAAAATTTCTTAGGTATAGACACATATCAAATTGAGAGAGAGCGATAGAGAGAGAGAGAGAGAGAGAGAGAGAGAGAGAGAGAGAGAGAGAGAGAGAGAGAGAGAGAGAGAGAGAGAGAGAGAAGAGAGAGAGAGTTTATTACTTGTAGTGCAACAGTCAATATTTCAATTCGTAAACTACAAAGGAATATTACCCATCCGAGCAGCGTCAAAGTACATGTATTAGCTTCTGGTTTACCATGTTTTATCAATTCTACTGGGTTTTATTTTTTGCAAATAAATTTAGCGAGGGTTTTTGTTTCTTTTCTTATAAATTACATGTTTTAAAAACAATACTATGTGTAATTAGCATAAAACATGTATGAGTAAACTTAATGAAGAATTTTTAATAGATTATTTTTCACAGAATGTGGTACGATACATGTTTGTCAATCTGTTTAAAACTAAAGTATATTTCGTGCACCATAAATTGCAAGTTTTTCGTAAATATCATTTACTTGCATGGTAGCTATATTCGGTCTAACCCAAATTTTCTTTGTAAAGCTACAGCTTTATATACCACATATATGTTTTGGCACAAGTATACATTTTTATAAAATAACCAAATTCCAACACTTGAAAGTAACTCGATGAATTATTCATTCTCTGATAAGTTCATTGTGTTTTGTCCGTGCATATATTATTAGTCTGCTGCAACAGCAGCCAATCAGCAGTAAGATGAATCCACTAATAACTGAATAAGAAAGTTTATGGTTTAGGAGCAGGTAAATTGTTTATGCATAATTTAGCTGACACTGACTTGAATGCAACGCTGTCAAGAAAACCACACCAAATAATATCAAGAAACATAAATTGTCACTAAAATGTATTGTGTTGTAAAGTAAAGGTTTTCATACACTTATTGCATCTTGCAAAACATGTGATGACTCTTAATCATCTGTTATATATCTGATATATATGTACAAGATGGTAGAAATAATGATGGAACAGACTGGGATTAGAACCTGGCCCCCTGAATCTTTAGTCAAGTGCTTTACCAACTGAGCTACAAGTATCTGGCGCCAGTATTCAAACCAGTCTGACCGTAACATTCCTCCCCTCTTAAATGATCTTCACCCTCGCAGATCAAACCTGGTTCTTCCCTATAGCAGGAGTTAACCTGTCAGTTTCAGGGGTTGGTCATGGCACCAATATTGTAACGGGATGGGAGAAATAATGAAGGACCGAACCGGGATTTGAACCTGGTTCCCTTGACTTAACTCTAGTCAGGTGCTCTACCAACTGAGCTATCTGGCGCCTGTATTCAAATTGATCTGACCGTCACATATATAAAGAATTATTTTAAACAATGGTGTTCAATAAAAAATAACACTTGCAACCTTCAGTTTTTGTCTGTAATTACTCGATACTGGCGTGCGACCACTTCTCGCCGAGTACCATTTTTACCATTTTTATCAACACATAAAATTATATACGAAAAATGATGTAACAATGCACTGGCGAGAAATGGTCCTCGGCGAGAACTGCTCGCACGCCACTACTAGCTGCCAGTAGTCAGATTAAAACAAGTGAATATAAAAATTCCATTTAAAACATTAACAAGGACAATTAAAGTACACATAATAACTGCTAAACAAGAAAAATTAAGTGAACTGGTACAGTGGTTCGCATAGTTCTAACTTGTAACCTACATTTACAAGTACATGTACCGGGTATGTTACAACGCACTTTGAAAAATTACGCACTTTGAAAATTTTTTCAAAGTCCGTTAAATTTGGGACCATCTTAACGCACTTTGAAAAAATATTTTTTTTTTCAAAGTGCGTAAAAAAAAAAATTGTCGATTTCTTGAACTTTCAGATAAAATTGGTAATAAAATTACTTAATGTTATATATATATATATATATATATATATATATATATATATATATATATATATATATATATATATATATATATATATATATATATTACCAGTTTTCCCGTTTCAAACTATCCTGAAATGTTTGCAGGGCAACAACGATTTAAAAAAAAAATGACGTTAGATGAAAGCTTTATGTTATTCCATCTTGATATAAAAAAAATCATAAAAATTATATTAATATTCTTCTATATAATTTGAAAAGTGTAAAAGTGTTGTATCATTACTTAAACTGTGTGCTACAAAAAGATTGTTTGGCCCAAATATTACAGTATTGGGACTACATTTTAAAATCAAAGTACTGAAAGTACTGACGAGAGTTTATTATTTTATTTAGGAGTTAATCCTTTCTGGCTCAAGGAATGGATATTTGCCATTTACCTACTTTGAAGATAATGTGACCCATGACTTCGTATTTAAGTATAGACACGCGATTCTTTTTAAAGCAGTAATTCTAAATCAAATTAATTCCTTTTAATTTCAACAAAGACATAAATGTCAATAAGGTATCTCTTTCTTCGTTAATTTTTTTGTGCATAAAGAATACATTTTTTAATAAACAAATAGCCCTCGCTCATATTACATATTATATATATTATAGATCCATATTTCAAAATATTTCAAAATCTCTGTCTACGCCATTCTTAGTACGAGTTCATATTTTTCTTTTCGAATTGAAGAGCTATTTCAACAGAAGTAGCCGTCAAATTACTTAGTAATGAATTTAAATTTATTTTATATAACGCAATTGGCTGAAATGTACATTCAGTATAAAGAATGTTAAAATAGGATTTCAAAAATGAATGAATTCTTTTAATGAGGCATTTTATAATTTTGTTTTCAAAATTTGATGCTAAAAGATCTTCTTAACTCCATATAAGAACCGAAATTTAAATAACGACTGAATTAAATTCAAAAGATAGCGAGGCATCATGAACTGGGTTAGAACAACGTTTTTAACGTTTATTAATAATACTACTAGTTTGTTTAAGAAAAAAATGAATATAAAATTCATTATTTATTATTTTATGTGGTGTTAAATTGATTTGAACAATATTAATCATCGTTTTTTAACCCGTGAAGTTGGGAAGGGAAAGAAATATTAATGTCATGTACACATTTTGATTCCTAATATTCGAAATTTTTGTAAAGGACAGTAAGATTAATGTTCTATGTAGGAAGCTCATCCAGTATGGATCAGCGCATGAGAAACGTCCTTGTCAATACGATCTTACGCTATTATCTCCCTTGCTGAAAGAACGGATCGCCGTATCGCTTCACCGAAAACGAAATATCAATTAATATTTCATACATAAACACAACTATATATCTAAATGGTGATAAAAAAAAATAAGAATTAATTTTTTCAAAGTGCGTTAAGTGTCATGATGTGAAAAAATGTTGGTCTACAATCATAACGCACTTTGAAAAAATATTTCAAAGTGCGTTGATTTGGATCAAAATATAACGCACTTTGAAAATTTTTTTCAAAGTGCGTTAATTTTCTCCCAAATTTAACGCACTTTGAAAACTTGTAATTTTTTTAAAGTGCGTTGCCATACGGGTACCCGTTGGTCTGCTAAACCTCTCTAATGATACAATGATCGGCATCATCAAAATATTAAAGTCATGTTTTAACTCTGAAGTATACAATTTTACATTTGGAGTCTTCCTCACAAGAATATATGTTTCTAATTAGACCCCGCTTTGAATTTTGAGTTGAAAATTCACTATCTGTTTTTTTTTAAATATATAAATTCGGTCATCCTTGCCAGTTCCCCATGAACCTCGAGCGAGTCTAAACATCCAGTAAACAATGTAAAAATCACACATTAGTAAACAAACACCCACACCATAACAAAAACATCTAACTCTGTAATTTTTTTTAAAATTCTTAAATCTGAACACCGCTCGTAAATAGGCACTATCCACAATATTTCTCTTTCATCACTTCTGTCCCTACAACCCTTATATAAGGGGAAAACCTCTAAACAGTTCAAAGTACTTCGCTGTAGAGGTCTCACCTGTTTGGACGTTACATCTTGCCTTGCCGTGTTACTCGGTCGCGATGAAATTATCAAATTTTACGCACTTTTTTCAAGATAAGAGAATGCTAACATCAAATAAATTGGTCAATTCATTATTTACAAACAGAATATGCACATGGTTTAAGAAATAAATGTATAAAATCCAAAGACGACGAAAGGAATACTACATGTCGGCCACGAGTTTCAGGTCTACAATCGAGTGTAACGAAATCGAAGGGTTTATATACCAGGTACCTGTGTGACGGTGCCTATTTACGAGCGGTGTTCAGCTTTAACCCAGCAGATGTTAAATGAACAAGAAATATTTGTAATATCATATGTGATGCACTTAACATAAGGAAATCTATGTACTAACTTTATTTGTATACTGTATGTATGACTTTCGCTACATGTGGTTTTTGTCAATAGATTGAATTCTAATTCAAACAAAATTCTGTTAAAAAAAACAAAACAAAAACAAGTGAAAGGTAAAACATTTGGGATTCAATACTGTTAAAAGGATTTATAGATATTGTCTGGACTAAAAAAATAACATACATCAGTGACAGTGTGCACGTACTGTAACGTTTCTGAGTTCGATATGGGATTCGGCTGTTCTGCCTGAGCAAATCAAAGAGTGAATTAAATAAACAATTTCCTCAATCACAGATTTTAATTGAAAATATGTACAAGTATTATCCCCCGGTTCTCTGTGGCGCACGCACTTTAAATGGCGATTGCGTATGCGCTGCTCGGAGACAGGAGCGCACGCGCCGTTCCGGGACTGTAGCGTACTAACCACAGTTAACAAGCCAATCTGTATGTTTATTTATTCAAATATACACCTATTGTGTCGAAAGCCTATTACAGGCACGTAAGACTATAGACAGGTTAATCTTACCAACCTTTGTATCTTTCCTGGCTTCAACGTGTTGATGCTTCGGCCGTCAAACACAGACTCCCCGATCCATTCGATTTTCTCAGCTTATATACCCTTCAGGTATCACGTGACCAGCAGAGAATCGAATTGGATGCGTACATGAAACCGGAAGTCAATCAGCACTACCACAGAAAACCGAGGGGATATTTCCGATTTTGATTATAACTTCGCTTCAGTACTTACATCTAGGCTAAATGTTAACCAGTTAACATGCTGACTTTTTAACCACTAAAGACAAGGAACTTTAAAATGAGTATAAAGACTTACCTTCTTCAGTAAAATCCACATAAATCACAATTTTAAATGTCCATCTTTTTTCTTTTATTACTCGTAACTCTTCATCAGCTTATCAACAGCTGATCAGTGGAAACGTAAACATCTGCCGACAGTACTGTGGCTGTCAGAATTTCCTCGTAAACGATTTAATCAAGTCTGAAGAATATATCATTCCTTATACAAATACGAAGTAGTGTTCCCTGTGCATGTTCATGTGCTTCACTGTGGATTGAAAGTGCATGTGAACGTACAACATCTACGGCGAAAAAATACACAACTTCTCTTTCTTCGGGAAAATCTATAAGCCCGTGATCTGAAACAACCGGAAGCCCGTGAAGTCGAGTACACAAAAATCGCATACGTCATTCAATGTACTTTCTCTTTTAAATAGCAGCCGCGTTCTTGATAAACATCGTAGCTGTAAGCGATACGTTAATGTGATGACATAATAACTTAATGGCAGATACAGTTGCAGTGTTTGTAGAAAGAAAATGACGAAAAGTTCCTTCGAGTTTGGATTTCGTCAGATGAAATTTTTCAGTAAGTCATCGAAGCGCATTCAATAAACACAGGATGACAATGTGTGTTGGGGTATGTATAAAGATTTTCAAATCCGAGATGCTAGCGATAATTATTCTATTTGCTTAATATTTAATTGATATAATGTTTTATTGTGTATTTTTCTTATCACGACTAACAAACGTAACCAAATTACATGACGGTATGTACAGCTAGTATTTACAGTAGCTTATACATACATTAACATGTGCATGGTTCTTTTTAAACCAGTCAGTTATTAGAACTTATTTTTCAAGTTAAAGTTATTATTGGAATTGACAAATCATTAAATATTTTGGGTACATAATGCCTCTGTTTTTGAAAAATTAAAAGTCAATACATAATTCAGTAAAATTTATCAAAAAAATGTATGAAATGTTATATTTTGCAGATGTAATATAAATACACACACAAACACATACACACACATATATACCAGTATTATTAGATGTGAGGCCCATGAACTTATAAACACTCCATATAATACTAGATGTGATCGAGGCCCGTGAATTCATCAACATTCCATGTAATACAAGATGTGAGGCCCGTGAACTCATTGACACTCCATATAATACTAGATGTGAGGCCTGTGAACTCACCGACACTCCATATGATACTAGATGTGAGGCCCGTGAACTCATCGACACTCCATATAATACAATATGTGAGGCCCATGAACTCACCGACACTCCATATAATACTAGATATTAGGCCCGTGAACTCACCGACACTCCCTATAATACTAGATGTGAGGCCCATGAACTCATCAACACTCCATATAATACTAGATGTGAGGCCCGTGAACTCATCGACACTCCATATAATACAAGATATGACGCTTATGAACTCATAGACACTCTATATGATACTAGATATGACGCTCCTGAACTCAGTAACACTTTATAGAATACTAGATATGAGGCCAGTGAACTCAGCACCACTCTATATAATACTAGATATGATGCCTGTGAACTCAGTTACACTCTATATAGTACTAGATATGAGGCCTGTGAACTCACCAACACTCTATATAGTACTAGATATGATGCCTGTGAACTCAGTAACACTCTATATAGTACTAGATATGAGGCATGTGAACTCACCAACACTCTATAAAGTACTAGATATGAGGCCTATTAACTCAGTACCACTCTATATAATACTAGATATGAGACCTGTGAACTCAGTACCACTCTATATAGTACGAGATATCAGGCCCGTGAACTCAGTACCTCTCTATATAGTACTAGATATGAGGCCCGTGAACTCAGTACCACTCTTTATAGTACTAGATATAAGGCCTGTGAATTCAGTAACACTCTATATAGTACTAGATATGAGGCCTGTAAACTCAGTAACACTCTATATAGTACTAGATATGAGGCCTGTGAACTCAGTAACAATCTATATAGTACTAGATATGAGGCCCATGAATTCAGCACCACTCTATGAGGCCCGTGAACTCAGTACCACTCTATATAGTACTAGATATGAGGCCCGTGAACTCAGTACCACTCTATATAGTACTAGATATGAGGCCCGTGAACTCAGTAACACTCTATATAATACAAGATATGAGGCCAGTGAACTCAGTACCACTCTATATAGTACTAGATATGAGACTCGTGAACTCAGTAACACTCTATATGATACTAGATATGAGGCCCATGAACTCACCGACACTCCATATAATACTAGATATGAGGTCTTTGAACTCACCGACACTCCATAAAATACTAGATATTAGGCCCGTGAACTCACCGACACTCCCTATAATACTAGATGTGAGGCCCATGAACTCATCAACACTCCATATAATACTAGATGTGAGGCCCGTGAACTCATCGACACTCCATATAATACAAGATATGACGCTTGTGAACTCATAGACACTCTATATGATACTAGATATGACGCTCCTGAACTCAGTAACACTCTATAGAATACTAGAGATGAGGACCGTGAACTCAGCACCACTCTTTATTATACTAGATATGATGCCTGTGAACTCAGTAACACTCTATATAGTACTAGATATGAGGCCTGTGAACTCACCAGCACTCTATATAGTACTAGATATGATGCATGTGAACTCAGTAACACTCTATATAGTACTAGATATGAGGCCTGTGAACTCACCAACACTCTATATAGTACTAGATATGAGGCCTATGAACTCAGTACCACTCTATATAATACTAGATATGAGGCCTGTGAACTCAGTACCACTCTATATAGTACGAGATATCAGGCCCGTGAACTCAGTACCACTCTATATAGTACTAGATATGAGGCCCGTGAACTCAGTACCTCTCTTTATAGTACTAGATATGAGGCCTGTGAATTCAGTAACACTCTATATAGTACTAGATATGAGGCCTGTAAACTCAGTAACACACTATATAGTACTAGATATGAGGCCTGTGAACTCAGTAACACTCTATATAGTACTAGATATCAGGCCCATGAACTCAGCACCACTCTATGAGGCCCGTGAACTCAGTACCACTCTATATAGTACTAGATATGAGGCCCGTGAACTCAGTACCACTCTATATAGTACTAGATATGAGGCCCGTGAACTCAGTAACACTCTATATAATACAAGATATGAGGCCCGTGCACTCAGTACCACTCTATAAAGTACTAGATATGAGACTCGTGAACTCAGTAACACTCTATATAATAGTAGATATGATGCCCATGAACTCACCGACACTCCATATAATACTAGATATGAGGTCCTTGAACTCACCGACACTCCATATAATACTAGATATTAGGCCCGTGAACTCACCGACACTCCCTATAATACTAGATGTGAGGCCCATGAACTCATCAACACTCCATATAATACTAGATGTGAGGCCCGTGAACTCATCGACACTCCATATAATACAAGATATGACGCTTGTGAACTCATAGACACTCTATATGATACTAGATATGACGCTCCTGAACTCAGTAACACTCTATAGAATACTAGAGATGAGGCCCGTGAACTCAGCACCACTCTATATGATACTAGATATGATGCCTGTGAACTCAGTAGCACTCTATATAGTACTAGATATGAGGCCTGTGAACTCACCAACACTCTATATAGTACTAGATATGATGCCTGTGAACTCAGTAACACTCTATATAGTACTAGATATGAGGCATGTGAACTCACCAACACTCTATATAGTACTAGATATGAGGCCTATGAACTCAGTACCACTCTATATATTACTAGATATGAGGCCCGTGAACTCAGTACCACTCTTTATAGTACTAGATATGAGGCCTGTGAATTCAGTAACACTCTATATAGTACTAGATATGAGGCATGTTAACTCAGTAACACTCTATATAGTACTAGATATGAGGCCTGTGAACTCAGTAACACTCTATATAGTACTAGATATCAGGCCCATGAACTCAGCACCACTCTATGAGGCCCGTGAACTCAGTACCACTCTATATAGTACTAGATATGAGGACCGTGAACTCAGTACCACTCTATATAGTACTAGATATGAGGCCCGTGAACTCAGTAACACTCTATATAATACAAGATATGAGGCCCGTGAACTCGGTACCACTCTATATAGTACAAGATATGAGACTCGTGAACTCAGTAACACTCTATATAATACTAGATATGAGGCCCGTGAACTCAGTACCACTCTTTATAGTACTAGATATTTGGCTTGTGAACTCAGTAACACTCAATATAATACTAGATATCAGGCCCGTGAACTCAGTACCACTCTATATAGTACTAGATATGGGGCCCGTGAACTCAATAACACTCTATATAATACTAGATATGAGGCCCCTGAACTCAGTACCACTCTATAGTCTATATAGTACTAGATATGAGGCCTGTGAACTCAGTAACACTCTATATAATGCTAGATATGAAGCGCGTGAACTCATCGACTAACTGTATACTACCTGTAATCACCATCTTGATTATGATTAATAGAATTTTTTTTGTCAAAGTATAAACTAATACTGTATTTAATTCATTATTACAGGTCCATATATAGCTTTGAAGAACAACATCCTGGAGAATCTGTTGAAAGAGTATTCATTGTAAGTACATATGTATGAGCTATGAAATATAATTTATTGGTAAATTGCCTTAAATTATAATTCCTTCTGGTTTTTATGCCAAATTTCAAATTCTCATATTACATGTTGTCAGTCAGACTTTGACATTTCTATTCTTTCTACAATTTATCAATAAAGATACACCTTTTCTTTATAATCATTTGCTCAATTGATTTTATTAATTATACAAATTATTTTAATTCATTATTAGGGCCTCTCCCTGCTGCTCTCCTATAGTGATCAGTCTGTTTGTCCGTCCGTCCACCCATCCATCCGTTTGTTTGTACAACCGAGATCTCTTGTCGGGAGCATATCTTCTGTCCCCTTGACTCAATCTGGATCATACTTCACCCACAGGGTGCCTTTGGGTAAATGGTGTGCAGTGACTTTGAACCATGTTTCTAGGTCTAAGGTTACCGTCATTTTTTTTATGAAAAATCTTTCTCCAGAGCATATCTTCTCTTCCCTGGTCCAATCTGGCTCATACTTCACTCACAGAGCAGAGTGTCTTTGGTCAAAGGGTGTGCAGTAATCCTAAATGAAGTTTGAAGGTCATGGGTCAAGGTCTTATCGGACCAAGCAAAAAAATATTTTTCAGAATATATACTGTAAAAGGAGAAAATATGGCGCACTATAAATTCTCAGCACTAAAATATTTCGTGCGCCAATGGTTTTCCATATGTATTCTTTTTTTAATGTCTCAAACAATCACTTCAGTCAATTTTTTCTTCTGGATATGTGCCCTTCTGTAATTTCGGATGGTTTATTTTTTTTTATACAGTCGTTAATATTAACTGTTTGGGTAATCAAGTAAGAATATTTAATATAAATGGATTGCCCAATTCAATTTTATAGATTTTATTTTAGAATATCACAATGAATGAACCTGTTGTTCTATAATAAATAAAAACTGCATGCTATTTGCTCACAATAATCGAAATCACTGGTGGCATTCGATTTCTCTTACGCTTAGTTTAGGAACTCCTTTGGTTTTATCACCGTATCAATCTCAAAGTCTGATAACTCAAACTTGTTTATGAAAACAAACATAGCATCGCCGACAAATGATGCTTTTTTCTATCTACTGACTTTGAATAGGGACAAAAGCAATCTTACTGTCTCTATCAAAATTTTATATTATTACTTGTGTACCTGAGTTAGATATCAAAGGCAATTTGCTTATGTGTTTGAGCGAACACAGAATTAAATCCAAGCGTTGATCAAAAAGACATTTTTTTCTTTTGAAATAGGTGTGTGCGCTATAAATGATTTGCGCAAATGTATAAGCACTTGTGATTGTGCTAAAATTTGTATGCCCCAAATTTTCTCGTTTTACAGTATATGCTCTCCATATAGCCCTAGATGGCTCATACTTTAGATTTATAAACAGAGCTTTTGAGTAAAGGGTGTGAAGTGACCTTGAACCAAGTTTCAAGATCAAATGTGAAGGTCATAACAGAATTATATGAAAAATCTTTGTCCGGAGCATATCTTCTCTCCCTTGTTCCAATTTTGTTCACATTTATCCACCGAGTGCCTTTGATTCAAGGGTATGCAGTAACTTTAAATGATGTTTGTAGGTCAAGTGCTAAGGTCATATTGGATCAAACAAAAATCAAAAAAAAGAGCATATATACTCTTCAATTAGTCCTATTTGGCTCATAGATTTGGCTCATACTTCACTTAACCAAAGCTTTCTGGTTAATGGTGTGCAATGACTTTGAATCAAGATAATGTGAAGGTCATTTCAAACCTCGTTATAATCAATTTTAGACCATAGATAATTTCCCATTTGCTTGATCTTGTTCAGGCTGAACAGAAATGCCTGTTTGTAAGTGGTAATGAGATTGAATTAGAAGTTCTATGCTAGGTGGAAAACTTCTGCGTCATAGGTCAAGGTCATAGCAAAATTCTCTAAAATGCTTTTCATCCTACTTGGCGACTGTCCATTATGTAAGTGGGACCCTTTAAAATGGTCACCATCTCAATGTTGTCTATTTTGTTGTTTATTTTTAGAATTGGCATGAACTATTTGACCCATGTTTTTATGAAGGAGGTCATAGTTCTTTGTGTCTGTCTCAGAACAGGACTGCCATCAGAAGAGACAGACATAAGAAGCAAAGAAACAGAGTCATCTATGAAGAGGATATTAAAGCAGAATAAATAATTTGATCTGTGTTCAGTGAACTTGATTCAAGATGGGCAGTCTGAATGGCCAAGTTTGAAAATAGTGCTTGCAATATATCTTGAGAAATGGTTTTGAAAATTGATACTTATTATCTACATGTTAGCAGGGTAACCCAGTAAAGTGAATTGTATATAATGACAATTTAATAACTATTGAAAATTGTTAATCTTTAATGTATATGTATTATATCATATGGGTCTGTGTTGCAAATTTTCTCTAACCTGAGCCAAAGGTTCAAGCTTTTCTAATCATGATTTGTCCGTTGTCTGTCGTTGTTTTTGTTGTTGTCATTAACTTTTCACATTTTCATCTTCTCCAGAACCACAGGGCCGATCGATTTCAACCAAAGTTGGCCTGAATCATCACTGAGTAATGAAGAGGCCATGCCCTCTTTAAAGGGGAGATAATGTAGAATTATTGAACATTTGCTGTTATTTTTCAAAAATCTTCTTCTCAAAAACCATTTGGCCTAGAAAGCTCAAATATGTGTGGAAGTAACCTGGTTTGTTTACATGGTGAGGTTGGGCAACAATGGGAGGATGTCAAATTTATACACAGGAAGATAAATTAGAGAACTCTTGTAGCTTAAGCAACAAAAAAGTCTTCTGTTCTGATATACATGAATAAATCTGTAAAAAAATTGCTGTTTTTATGGAGAAAAAAATAATAGGTATATAATATTTACTGTGAAAGAAATTTCCAGAGCTTACTTCCATGTAAAACAACGGAAATGAAAAAGAAATCAATTTTGGAGCATTTCCTGTGATGACTGGAAGTTTATCAGTTCAAACAAACTGGGACTTTACTCATTTTTTTCTTTAAATTATCTTTATATGACATATTTATAATCTAATGTATACAATCATTGCACAAAATTACTTAAAACAAACCTAATACATTAGATTATAAATATGTCATATAAAATGAGTAAAGTCCCGGGGGTCTAGATACTTGGGGGTGGGAGATGGAGGGGGGGGGTCGGTCATGTCCTCAAGCACCTGTGCCTCGAATGGACCAACAGAAGTGCTCGATGAAAAAAAATGTAGTTCTTGTACATTTTCCTAATGCATATAATTATAAACCGGGACCCCCCTGCCCGACCCCCCCCCCCCCCCCCCGTCTAGATCCGCGCATGAAAATCTATTTTGTACTGTAATGCTGATTTGATCAGAGTTATGGCTTTTGTTGATCCGGTGAGCGATGTGGCCCCTGGGCCTCTTGTTTCTACAGCAGTACAATTATCTTGTTTGAAAAAAAGTTTGTATAGTATATTTATACACATGTATGTGTTTTGTTTGTTAAGATTTTTTGTCTTGTATAATAAAGAAAACTTTTCTAAAATGTATATCTTTATGATGTTGATTTCAATACACCTTTGAGGTTAAGACCCTTTCCCAATCTACGATGTATTGTATTTCGTTAAGTTCATCGATCTTACTTAAACAAAAATAAATGTAAAACTTGATTCACTGTTGTTTAATATCATATAGAGTGTTACTGAGTTCACGGGCCTCATATCTAGTATTATATAGAGTGTTACTGAGTTCACGGGCATCATATCTAGTATTATATTGAGTGGTACTGAGTTCATGGGCCTGATATCAAGTATTATATAGAGTGTTACTGAGTTCACGGACAACATATCTAGTATTATATAAAGTGGTACTGAATTCACGGGCCATATATCTAGTACTATATAGAGTGGTACTGAGTTCACGGGCCTCATATCTTGTATCATATATAGTGGTACTGAGTTCACGGGTCTCATATCTAGTATTATATAGAGTGTTACTGAGTTCATTGGCCTCATATCTAGTATTATATAGAGTGTACTGAGTTCACGGGCCTCATATCTAGTATTATATAGAGTGTTAATGAGTTCATGGGCCTCATTTCTAGTATCATATAGAGTGGTACTGAGTTCACAGGCCTCATATCTAGTATTATATAGAGTGTTACTGAGTTCACAGGCCTCATATCTAGTATTATATAGAGTGGTACTGAGTTCACGGGCCTCATATCTTGTATTATATAGAGTGTTACTGAGTTCATGGGCCTCATATCTTGTATTATATAGAGTGTAACTGAGTTCACGGGCCATATATCTAGTATTATATAGAGTAGTACTGAGATCACGGGCAACATATCTTGTATTATATAGAGTGGTACTGAGTTCACGGGCCTCATATCTAGTATTATATAGAGTGGTACTGAGTTCACGGGCCTCATATCTAGTATTATATAGTCATTTGATATAAGTTTTTTTTACAGTGGTAAAGTTTGGGCCAAACTTAATTTTTAAATCAATTATGATTTAAATTAGAAGTCTCATAAAGCACATTTTTTTTACGGAAAGAATGTTAGTTTAAAACATATACATAGAAAAAGTACACAAAAATTGCTTACGTATTCAAAACGTGTGTTTACAATCGAGTTCACGGGCTTCACTGGTATTGAGGTCACGGGCTTATAGACTCTCCCCTTCTCTTCTGCGTGTTG
Source organism: Magallana ariakensis (assembly GCA_020458035.1). Taxonomy (NCBI): domain Eukaryota; kingdom Metazoa; phylum Mollusca; class Bivalvia; order Ostreida; family Ostreidae; genus Magallana; species Magallana ariakensis. Next base: position 34,386,858 of record CM035812.1, read on the forward strand.
GCCTCCATGGTTCTGTCTTTCCCACAATGCCGTTCGTTGCTGTTTATGTTTGGGGTGACAGACAGGGAGGCCCCGACAGAATTTGCTCTGCGCGGACACATAGCACGTTTAAATAAGTAGTTATATATGTTCACTGCATTTATAAATGATATAGATAAACAGAATAAAACCGTGAAATTTAATCACAACAATAACAATAAATGCTACACCCTGAAACGGCATTGTTCGCTTGTGTGTCTATGTAAACAATTAACTCGTTCATGTACGATTCTCGCATATTTGTTTTATGAAATTACAAATAAATATAGCACAGAGGTTGCTTAATTTCATACCAAATGACGAAATTTAATTTATTAAAAGTTATCTAATTATTTTTTTTTTTCATAAAATGATAACATTTTTAGCTATCAGAAAAAGACGTGTATGAACTGCTGACCCGTAATTATAGGGGCCAGCCCTTTTTTTTCTACGTTACTAAAAGTGTAAATATAATTCAAAATGTCTAATACACACACACACATATATATATATATATATATATATATATATATATATATATATATATATATATATATATATATATATATATAAATATAAACCACATGGCATATGTCTCTTATTACTTGAAAAAATCGTATAAAGCAAAAATATTAACCCGACGTTCGGTAATGTTGGTTAAAAACTGTGCATCGATTATTGATGGCAAAACATTTAATTAATTATCAATTCTTTTCGGTTCAAAAATTTCAACTTAGAAAATTTGAAAAATGCTGGTCACATTGGGAAGATTTTTGTGTGTGTTTAATTGGATAACTAAACCATACAGAAGTGGAATTTGATATCAATACTATTACTGCATATTTTTTCTTTGTTTTTTTCTCTTTCTATCAATTTTAAATATACAACCTCAGGTCCTTTTACTTTTGTTTTTGAATGAGTGTGTAAATGAAAGTGGTATGAAAAGAAAGTGATTTAAAAATTGACATTATGTTCATTAAAAATTGTGTATCTTTTGAATTTTGAAAAATGTAAAAAAGAAAAAATATATTTGATGTTTTTCTGTATTGAAAGAATCATCAGCAAGGCACTAACCAACACTAAGGAAGACCATTATTTGGTAATTATAAAACTTACACATAAGAATAACTTTTTCGAGTTCAGTAGTTTATTCAAGTACAGTTTGATATTGCTTTAAGCAATATTAATAAAACTTCACGAACTACTTGAGTTATGGTGAAATCATTATCGTCGTCTCTTCATTTTGTGTAGAAAAAAGGAGGAGGAAATATTTTAATTATTTTAATCTGTTGTTTATTTTCTATAACGTTTAATTGAGTTTTTGTATCATCATTAATGCTTTTAAAAGCATTTTAGAATTATTTTTTGTTTCTTTTTTGCATAGGATGCATGAGTATTGGGAAATATATGCCATATCATTTTTTCTTCATAAAAGAAAAATAGATGTGCAGCTTGTGGTTGTTTTTTCCTCATATGATTTATAACTTCACTCTATTATTGATACATCAACCTTTTTAGAGAGTATAAAATTTATGAACATGTACCCATGTTAATAGAAAGGAGTTTATGAGCTTCAACGTTTCCAACCCGAAAATATATAACGAAAATTGCAACGAGAAATTCATCGACATAATCATAATTATTTCTTGTTATCCAAAATGCCATTTGAATACCACATGGGAGTTATAAAGAAAATAGACATGAATTATTATTAAATTGAATTTTAAGCAAAGAAATAGATAATACATCTATGTCTCATGATTAACTATATTCAAATGTTCGTTTTTCCCTTATCTACTATCAGTGGACTTCTCCCTGGCCTTGCAGGTGTCATGTGCAAGTTATGTAACTTCTCCCATCTCTCAGTCACCCTTTGGACTATTACGTAATCTTAAATTTTTCCAGGGTGGATTCCAACTCCATGGCATTTTTCAACAAATCAAAATAATCTACATGATCACGTGTTCTGATGTTGTCTTTAACTGACCAGTTAGCGTAGGGTCATTTCCTCTTTATCATTGTTATTGAAAGCAACAAAATGTTTGATACACCCACCTCCACCCCACTTTTACCATCGTAACTTACATTTACTTATGTTTTTGTGTAAATGCCATTTGTAATTGGTTTGGTTTTTTTTAGCATTTTAATTTTTTGTGGTGCCATTTTTTTTGCCTGTTACTTATTATGCTGCATAATAATTTGACATGCATATATTTTTATTCTGTTAGTTCAGGCGATCAGAATATGGATATATCACTTTTGTATTGCATAAATTGCTTGGAGTCTGATCCTTTATTTTATATTACTTCCCATCATTTTCGACATCTCCAATAAATGACATTTTTCATCTCAATATGGGTGTTTGATTCATTTTTTTTTATTCAGAAAAAACCTAGCTGCCGTGAGTGTGTGGCAGCATGAGGAAACATACATTTATTTTGTGTATCATGCATAAACTCGTCATCATTATATTTCTACATGTACCTCGAAATACATTTGCTGAAATCCTGCTTTTTGCTATTCTGTCAACTTAGTGTTAGTCGAAAGATCTGAGAAGGTGACTGAATGACAAAACTAGAGCATCCATTCACCATTCAGAAGTGTTTTAAGTCGCCTTTTAGTTGACTGATCGGCAGAGCTGCGTCCTTTGGTATTTTTAAAGTTTTCTGATTCTTTGTTTTCTTTTTGTTGATATATTCGATTAAAGTGTTGAAGTAGCACAGTGGACAATGCACTCACTTCTCACCGCTGCGACCCGAGATCTATCCGTCGCCACCTTGGACACGTGGGTTTTCTCCGGGTACTCCGGCTTTCTACCACATCAATGACCCCCTCGCGCTAACGTCCGTGCCATCGAGAGATATTAATATAAGTTGGACAATTTCTTGATAAAGTTCAGTTTATATTCTATAAATATATGAACAGACATCTTAAGCTTCCCAACATATGTATCAAATAAATCAATAAAAAACATTACTCGTGTGCTTTGTTGTTGCTATGTTTCATCTAAAAACCACCTGGAATGAATTATTGATTTATGACCACATACTATATGCAATGATTTTCTTTCAATTTAATGGCAATGTAATTTTGGCAAGACATTTTTAATCAGTTCAAGCACCAAAGTAACCAACATAATTATATTTCATCCTTTGTTATCATTGTATTTACAGTTAATGTGTCCGTAGTCCATGCCAACAGCTTATATTGTGTATCGATGTCCTGTTTGTTTACCTTTATCATTTCAGGATAGTGTAATAAGGATTTGCTTCAAAAATTAAAAATTATTAAAACTTTATTCTTTGTAATAATAAACAGTATTGGGCAAACAAAAATACTTCTTCGATTATAAATACATTGCATTAAACAACAAGTTAAAACTGCTTTCATTTATAAACTAAGCATACATGGTTTGATTATTGTGTCTGTTAGTGTCTTCTTTTAAAATATTGTGTCCGTGCTATAGGGAAGCAGAGAAAATGATTGTATCAATAACCCCAATTTCGGCGGTTTACATTTAAACTCCTTGCTAACGAGGTTTTGTCATCAAACACAACTAATGGTGTAATAAAAGGAAATTAATATTTTTATGATACTTAGAACATGTGAAGAATTCCCTTGTTTCTTTAAAAATAATTTTGTATTTTGCTTAAAAAAAAACTGGAAAAAAAATATCTAGCAAATCAAAAATTACACCTAAACAATTCTACCTAAGATGTAATGAAGGAAAAATAAGACACCTCTTAAGTTTTTATCTAAAGAGTGCTTACTTAACTACAAAACATATTTATATTTGTTCAGTAAAGGGGTTGAAAGACTAGAAACACTATTAACCACTGCAAATAAATTTTGATTGCGCAGATGAAGAAATAGAATCGCTACTGACATACAAAGAATATATCAAGGTACATGAAATGTGGTGATGACGAAAATTATTAAAAATCAAATGTCCAAAGAAAAAAACCGAAACAGGAGCAGAGCAAACACGGACATCTAAAAACATTAGAGGTAGGATCAGGTGCCATGGAGGAGTCGGCATCCTCTGCTGACCTGTTACACCTGCCGTGTGCTCTTTGTCGTAATCGGGAAAACGGAAAAATCCGTAGCCAGTTCGGGGATTAATAATGGCCTTACAATAAGTATGAAAAACGTCAGTCAGCGTTCGACCTAGCGGAAGATTATACTTGCTGAAAAGGTTATTGTATCGACTTAGAACGTGCGAAATGATGAGGTTTATTGAGACTGTTAATAATCTTGTTTTATCAACTTGTTTCTCAGTAGCTTGACTCGTGTTAGAAATTGTTCGTACGTAGAACATGCCCTTGTGTATCAAATCAACTGAAAGACAAAAACTCCATATGCAGGTGATTAAGGAACACTCTGTTTATTGCTAGATAAGGAAGGAAAAATTAAAGTCATCACGTTTATCATAAAGTTTGATGTTAGGTTACCATGAATGATTTTTTCTAGTAGATATCTAAATACGAAAAAAAATGGTTCGGACTCTGTGGTATCTTTTATTTCAAGTTCACTGGGATATATCGAGTCGACGTAGAACAAAAGTTACATATAGAATTGTTAATTGATGATACGTCGTCGATATATCTAAATGTCGAGTTGAAGGCCACAGTGAGTGATTTCCTTTTTTTATGTACACTCAACAAAACTTCTAGGTGTTCAGCCTAATAAATAGAAAGATTTTGAAATTACCAAATAAAATGATGTTAAATTTTTAATATTTCGTAATTGATAAGTCTTCTTATCAATAGCACAGATAAAATAAAACAATTCAAATCGTTTACCCGTGACGAAACGTCAATACATAAAATTGGTATTTTTCTGCGCGTGCTTAATATGATTGTCTTTTTTTGTGGCTGATTTTAGTATTTGGTGATAGTTTAGAAAGAAAACCACTTAACATGGTCAAAAGGTTAACTGCGAGCACAACCAGAGCCGTTGGAGTATTGGTTTCTGCATTGTTTCTACAACAGATCGTACTCACTTTAAATTTGATGTAGTTTGTCTTCGACATTGTTTTAAATATTAAGCACTCCGAAGGAAACGTTATTTTGATATAATTTTTCTATTTCATAAGTGTAATATCATTTTCATCGGCAACTTAACACAATCCAAAAGCTCTGAGCCAAATTCAACCAAACCGGAAGTGTCGGTGATATTTAGCAAAGGTCAACATTTCGGGTCGCAACCTGAGGTCAGGGTAAATGCATCGTTCTTAACAATTTGAAAGTTAAAGGAAAATCAATCATCTTGACGGCAAGACAAATAAATGTGCTTATTCATATAGGAAGTACATTATACTAGGTGAACACTTAAAAGTTTTTTTGAGTGTATAACATGCAGGCGATTTGTACATATACATGTATCTTAGTCGAGGTGAGCAGTTAATTCGAGGTGCCTCTTGATTTAAGATTAACTTAAGCCATACTAGCTCATTTTTATAAGGTACGAAGAGTGGGTCATTATTCTATAAAAAAGCTATATGGTTCTTTAATTATTGCCTTAAATGTACAGATTTTGAACATCTTCACACTTTTAATACAAGCTAAAAGGTCATTTATTAATCGCCAAATAAGGACAGGCTGTTTTTTCGACGATGATTAATAATCCAGGGTCATTATGATTTACACCGACAGTTAATAAAACACAATTATCAGAAAACTGATGAAAGTGCATAAACAATATTTAACATAGTATTCAAAATATCAATAGAATTAGCTAAACGTACACACTTGATGTATTTTAATTCAATTATTATAGAGATTTTGGTACAAATTTAAGAAGATAAAATCGACTAGATAAATGTAATGTGTTAAATTTTACACCGTATACGGTAATTACAGTTAAATGTCAATGATTTCGTCCTTGTTCTATGAAGAAACACTTGAGAAATGGTCGCGGTGACCTCTGGGTTAAATTATCTTCAGTGGAAACTACTACAATAAAAAAATATCAAATATACCTCCGTTAAATATCAGGTTGCATACTATCAGCAACGCGATATGCTTCTAATATCCTTAGTTTTACAAGTTCCATTGTAATAATTAATAGAACTTTTAAAGAAAGGGTATCAGTTGGTTTAGCAACTTGATAAAAATAGATCATGTATGAGGTATCTTTTAACTAGGAATGTGCTCAAAAGTGCACAACAGGACGTAATATTTTAATCAGCCTGAGGATAACCCTAAAGTGTTTTTCCATGTAAAATTACATGTATATGAAACGGAAGTTAAACGTTAAATGCAATAGCTTAAACAAAAAAAAAACAAAACAAAACAAAAACAAAAAAAACAAGAACTGCTACTAGGCAGGAAGAAATATTTTTTCTGAAAAAAATGAAATGTACAATTTGAATTAAAAAAAAATATTTATTTATATTTATAAACATGTAATATATAGGAAGATAAACTTTAATCTTTTTAAAATGCATCTTTTAATGTTTTATATTTTTCATTGCGTTAGGTAAATTGTGTGTACATTATTTCAACAACAGTTTATAACAGTGTAACTTGAACAATTAACAGTGAAAGCAAAAAGAGTCAATTCAAGAAAAACATTGAGAAAACTGTAGGAGGAGTTATCCTTACAATAAGAGTTCCCTTTTGGCATCTGCTCGCCCGCCACTTTCACACTTTCATTAACCGGATTTTCTTCAGAAAACCCCGTTAAAAATAAACAAATTAAAATTTTTAAGGTTAATTTTTTTTTTAAGAAAGATAGATTTTTTATATCTAATAGAGAGTTGGTGCACTTTTAAAACCGGAATTTGAATTTAACATCAAGAAATCTAGATTGGGAGTAATAGTATTTTCCATACCAAATCTATAGAAATATTGTAAACATTGTTTTATTTATTTATTTTTTTTTTTTTGTTCTTTTGATTTTATCGGTTACAAAGGTTCTTCGAAAATCGTTAAAGCATTTACTGTTCATGATAAAGCAGGGGCCCGTTTCACAAAACTAACTTATGACTAACATCTATCTTAAGACCAATTTTGTCATAAGATCTCATTATAGCCGTTTCACAAAATGTCATATCTTATGATTATCTTAAGATCTGACAAATTTTAAGACAACTAAATACATACATGCTTCTTAAATCCAACATTAACATGTCGAGAGCATATATTTTGTTCCACCACCGAAGGCCGAGTATCTCTCGAGTGCGCGCGACTTTGCACACCCTTTATTTTCATAATGCCGTTGGTGCAAAGTAAAAAAAAAAATATTTAGTATTGTGTTTTTAATCAATCATCCGTAACATCCATGTGAGATTTTTTTTATTCTAAGACATTAATCGGGTAATTTGCTATAATGGCGCTTTTAAAGACAGCATGGTTATCTTGTATTGTATACTATTCAAGAAACCGAGGAAGAATGACTTGCTTGCATATTGAAGGTGACCGTGTATTTTTATTTAGAATTTATATACCGACAGGGCATTAAACAAAGCATGCACTTTACATGTATATAGTTTTTTTTTTCATCCAGAGTTAATTATTGAACGCCAAAATATAATTATAAACTGAGAGGTGCAAAACTAGGATAGATGGGGCACTGTATGAATTACATTCATTTGATATAATACCAGAACAACATTTTAAACCGTATAATCAACAATTTTGTAAACAATTTTCATTAGATGAATTTTTACAGTAGTTTACATGCATGTGAAAGAACAAACAAAATCCTTGGACAGAAATACAGAAACAAATAATTTATTTCGAGATAATGGTGATGCTTCTTTCGATCTTGGAGTTGAATACTTCGGTGCACCCCAACCCTACCCTCAGATCCTGATGCTTCCCTTTTCATGCCTTCTGTCTTATTCTCTTCTTAAGAGCATTTTCCAACATAGACATTCTGCATGGAAACTAAATTTCAACTGCGTCTGTTAAATTGGACACCGCACATCGTAGACATTTTCACATGTTTCTGACCGCACGGACTTTCAAGTCCTTGTCCATTTTATGATCACAACTGAATGCATTCAAACAACATTTATTGTTTGTACAGGCTCCAGTGGTAAATGAAATAAAAATATTAGAAGTGCAATATACTTTATAAACATACCTTTTATTCCTTGAGTTGTATGTATAATTTTATGAATAGTATTAATGTCAGTCTTTCAATCACCCGATTTTACACTTAAGATAGTTTTTTGCAACGGAACTGATATATCTTAAGATTGTCATAAGTCAGATTTTAAGACAATCTTAAGATATGTCTTATGATAAATCTAATGATAGTTTTTTAAAACCCAGCCCAGACTCATCCATACAAAATCACAAGAATATTATTCGAAATAAAGTTTATAAAAGTAAAAAAAAAACAAACATATATGTAATAAGATCATTACGTTAGCTGACAAACTTGTAAACTTTCATCTATTTATTTTGTATGATATATTATAACTAGAAACGAGCTCGTTGCAAAGCAACGAAGAGGTCTTCCGTTGCAGCTTCCTGTCGGAAAAGGATTGTCAATCAGTCTGATTAAAAGCACCCTCTTCTCCTTACAGGGTCTGACAGGTATTGATAGGGGGGTCATCTTCACCCGACCCAAAATTCTGACCAATCAGGGCTTTAGAAAATGTATTGGAATTTTTAAAATGGAGACAGGCAAATTATTTTAATCCTGCTTTCTATGTAAACCCCAGACTGAGTATTGAAGAGTTGCACCTCTCATTAACAGATAAAGTCATGTATTTGGTAAATGAGATATATATTAAGGTTGTGTGCAAATATAGAGGTTAAGTGAAGATGAATTGTTATCGATACCTATCAGACCCTGATGGGTGTAGGCAGAAGAGTGGTGATTTTAATCAGACAGGATTGTCAATATGATAAAAGTTCAGAAAATCAAAAATAAATGATGACGGCTTCTTAAACCTGAGGGTGCGCTGTACGAGAGGTGCTCAGTGGGAGGGACAACTCTCCGTATAACGTTTGGCCGTGCAAACACTCAGCATCGTTTTTGCTTCCGGGAACAAATTCATCCGAAATGTATTAACAAGCCAATAAAAGAAAAAAATAATCTTCAAAATCTAATCCGTGGTAGTGGTAGGGGAGGGGGGGGGGGGAGTTGTGAGGCAGCTATAACTTATTTTGTTTAATATATAGATTGTTTTCAATTTGCCATAAAAATTTATATTGCCTTCTACTAAAATGTGGGTTGGGGGAGGGGGAACAATGCCCCAAGATTCAATTTCCTTTAAGTTAATTTAAGGTGAATTTTGGTTGCGAGAAAGGGGGAGAGTGCTCTCAGTGGACTAACTGGCGGTTCTGTGAGCAACCTCACAAATAATTCCCCCCTCCCCACTAAGAAAAACAAAATCATAACTAAAGTATTTATCTACAGACACAACTTATGAAATTTCCTTCAATAACCTTGAACTTTACAAAATAACCTTGAAACAAAATCATAACACACACTTAGGTCATAGGCAATCTTTGTGTAAAGTAAGATCTTTCAATGTTTGGAAGGCGCCTTGTTTAGAACGCTACATTACAGAAATAATTTGTTCACTTAAGGTCTACTCCGCGCCTTGCCGCCGGAAATCGGTGTCACTAGTGCTTAATTTGGCGCCGGAATCCTCAAGGGATTACCCGTCCCCCGAGAAATCCGGGCTCACCTAATGACCACAAGTCAACACTTACGTCATAAGCAATCATTGTGTGAAGTAAGAACTTTCAATGTTTGGAGGACGTCTTGTTTAGAACGCTACATTTCAGAAATAATTTGTTCACTTAAGGTCTACTCCGCGCCATGGCGCCGGAAATCGGTGTCCCTAGTGCCTAATTTGGCGCCGGAATCCTCAAGGGATTACCCGTCCCCCGAGGAATCCGGGTTCATCTAATGAGCACAAGTCCTAGTTTGGGCGCAGGGCGCCATGTTTAGAACGCTAAATTACAGAAATAATTTGTTCACTTAAGGTCTACTCCGCGCTCTGGCGCCGGAAATCGGTGTCACTAGTGCCTAATTTGGCGCCGGAATCCTCAAGGGATTACCCGTCCCCCGAGGAATCCGGGCTCACCTAATGAGCAGAAGTCCTTGTTTGGGGACAGGGCGCCTTGTTTAGAACGCTACATTACAGAAATAATTTGTTCACTTAAGGTCTACTCTGCGCCCTGGCGCCGGAAATCGTTGTCACTAGTGCCTAATTTGGCGCCGGAATCCTCGAGGATACACCCGTTCTCGAGGAATCCGGGCTCACCTTATGAACACAAGTCCTAGTGTGGGTGCAAGGCGGCCTAATAATTTCAGTTGTTTAACATCGGGATCGGAAAACGCTTGAAAAATAGTCGATAATTAGTCAGCCCGCGGGCTGACTAATTAAGTTAGGATGAAACTTCAATTGCGCTTGTGTAAATTGGAATTCTGGGAATGAATTAGACAGTTCGCGTTAGAGAAATTCGAAGAAGTTATGAAACTCGTCAGTTTCTAGGTCAAACTGCGCATCGGTGTTAATGGGAATCGTCTGCAGCCACAGTCCGGTTTCCGACTCTCTTAGTGAGATTGGAAAGTAAATATATTGGTAGTGCCAATATGTTTGCAAAGTTAAAACTTTTAAAAAGTATTAAGTGTGCAGTCATACATTGTTGTAAACCGCTTCATGATATATCCTCACCTACATCATCATGTACATCCTTAAAAATAAAGATGCAAACTAAATGTGCCCCGCATATCTATTTTTGTTCTGGAAATTATTTATCTTGTGTTTTAATAGATTGTGTATTCCCTTTTGACCTAAAGTTAAAATTCCGCTGGCTGACTTTCTTAGCTTTTTAAAAAGCTAAACTTGTTTTAACTTATTGTGATCGGCTTCGGCCGATCACTGTTGTGTCCATATGAGGCATCCGGCAAATGCTTCCACGTGCGCACACATTCCGCTTGCATAAGTAGTTCTTATAAAAACTTGAAGTTTGGTTTAGTATTTATATAACATTTTACTCGGTTTTATTTCAAATCATTTACCTTAAGAGATGCAAACATACATAAAATACAGTTCGACCTGTTAATTCAAGAATGCATATTTTGTCTCACGCGTAAGAATTTCGATCGAAAGATTCATTCAGTAATGCAGTTGACCTTGATGAACTGACCTCAATCATAAGAAGAAGCTCCATGAACTGACCTCGATCTATTGATGTTGCATAATAGTAGATAGGAAGACGGCTTGATTTATAAACAAGGTTACGTTATAATGCGACCTCAATAGCAAGTTATGATGGCATTCAATGTTTTTCAGTCGCATTAAATTATTTTAATACAACTCTTTCTTTGTATACGTGTTAATGCTCTTTGAAGAGCCCTACTCAGTATTCTGAAGAAGAAGATACATTAACATTTAATAATTACGTTAAAAATATAAAATTAGACAAGGAGTTTACGAACGGCTTTTCCCAAATTTATTTAAAAATTAAATTTGTTGACGGTTTATAATAATGAAATGATGGTGTACAGATTCAAAATATTCTATATTTTGTAAAAATACAGTACTTATTTTATTATTTTACATCAAACTGATCATGTTGATTGCTTCTAGCTATCAATATATCATTATTGCCGATCATTCCTTTAAAAGGAATACTTGTTTTTTGTTAGTGCGTTGGAGTTAGTGCTGGCTAGCTTTACTCTGGTAGTGAGCTATCATGGTACATGTATTTAAAAAAAAAACAAGAAATCTGTCGACACTTGCAGTACTTTGATGATTTCTATGGCGTAGTCGTATTTCATAACTTCTAAATCCGAGAACAATTTTCCTTTGACTTAAAACTTTTAAGTATAATATATTATTACGTTCATATCTGTAGAATTTAACAGGTTGATTTATTAGCAACATTATCCGATTACGATTTCGCACCTACATGTATAATGTGAAGATGATTGACTTCGAATAATAGCCTTATTGTTTAACAATTGACCACTGTAGTGAAAGCAAACTTCGATACTCAATAATATTCGATAACCTTCGATACATTGTTACTCAATTACATAACAATTGATTATCTGCAGCCATATAATCATAACCCGACTGGGGCTATAGATGTTCTCAGCTGTGTGCGCTGTTCAAAGCGACACAATATTTTCGGTCGCACGCTGCGATTGAATTAACACAGACTGACCGAATAAACAAACGGGTGGGAAAGTGAAAATGTTACACATAAGAAGAAGTCGCCAAAAAATGATTTTCGTCAAATCTGATTATCTTTTTGCAAATTAAAAAAAATCCGAATGCCTCAATTCAGGACACCTTTTATCGTGCCAGCACCTACCGCAAACATGAAACATGGAACTTTGATTATAATAAACTACCTTGTGCGCAATCGTATAAATCATTGCTAAATCAACTGTACATGTAAAATAAATTAATCTTTTCATCTTAAACCAATATCATAGTTGAAATCATAATAAAAGAAAATAGTTGTGTTCGTACAAAAGTCTGAAACATGCACTCGCGCGGGATCTCCTCGGCCATGTGCGAGGAATGATCATCATTTAAAAGTTTTAATATTTGTGGGTTGTTTGTTGATTTAAAACAATATTTGTACAGATTTATAAACATTTTAAACCTACAAACCAACCATTAATTTAAGACTGACGAAGTTTCCGATTTGTAGTAATATCGCCTTTATAAATTTTCAGAACGTCTTCTTACACTCTAATGTTTAATTAAATAAAAACAAGATGGACAAACTCTTATAACATGAAGAAATTAAAACAGATCTTGTATTTTATTTACGGGTATATAAACTAAAACAATTCTAGAGTGCGCAGCTAAATAAACTCATGAGAGACGCAACTCTCGTGCATTAGATAACCGCTGACCGCTAGTTAGCCCCGTCGCGACCATGGTGACCGATTTTCTAGGCCGCGGGTGAGGGATAGCTTTCGTAACGGTACACACACAGCTCTTATTCAAGGTAGATTTTAAATGCACGCTGTATGAAAACTCAAATGTAATACATAGATTTATTTTAAATCCGTAGTTTGTGTTTTACTACAAAGGAAGAAGAATGTTTTGTTTTCCGATTCTCGTTTTAGGGATTGTGCACTATAAGAACTTAACAAAACTGACATAAACTCCACAAAAAAAATCTATTCTAAAAAAAAGATTTCCTGTATAAACCAGCATACTTTCTGTTGTAACTTTATGCCAGTTGCACGCACATAGACTTTCGTTAACTTGCCAAATTAAACGAGGTACATGTTAACATGTACATCTTTTTACACTCATACAAAACAAATCACCAACAAAATAACATTGTAACGACCTTTATGAGATCCCAACAAACAACTTTTCCAGCGACAGCCATATCGAAATCCTAACCGTTTTTGAGTTATTAAGCAAAACCTTTCAAGCGCTATTGGCCCTTAATTTTAGGGGCCAGCCCTTTTTTATTGGTGTCAAATGAAAGCCCTTAACATTCTGCACAACTTTTATTCTACATGTCTTAACAAAATATTTTTCGTTTAAAAGATACAAAGCAAAATATGTTTAAATTTTCGCACTTTTTGGAATCCTATTTTTTGACCCCCTACCTTTTTCTAAATAACAAACGTAATCGAAAAACAAAAATCGATGTGCACAACTTCAATGTCTCTGTTATTCAAATTCGCTGGATTCCCATTCCCTGCTATCATAGTCTCGGAGCCTTTGTCTGGAAACCAAAGGCCCTAAAACATTTTAAAAGGGGGATAACTCGTTAACGGAAGAGGAGTTTTAAAGTTTATGAAATGTTTTAGATAGTGTTTTGTAATGTCTATAAGCCCTGAAAATTGGAGCAAAAACCGTTCATAAATGAGCAAGATATGAAGCCTCAAAGTTCGCGTCTAGGAAGAAAAAAAAAAAAAAGAAAAATAAGAACTAGAGCAAAGCTCGTTGCAAAGCAACGAGTGGGTCTTCCGTTAATGTCGAAAGTAGAGCTTAAAGTTCCTGTAAGAACCAGAGTTCTTAAACCAATAATATACAAGTAACAAAAAAAAAAGGTAAAAAAATCGAATAATTCTTGGTACGACTTAATAAAATCCGAATGATTTTAAGTACGAATTAACAAAAACATTTGCGATTTCAAGAACGACTTAACAAAAAAATCCGAATGTGTTCAAGTACGACTTAGCAACTTTTCGAAATATTTTAGGTACGAGTTAATTTAACTTTAAACATAAGACTATTTTTTTAACCAAGAACGCGGAATCAAAATTTCCGGAAAAATCAATTTTCAAACGCTTATATGTCAGCGATGCATCATCCGATTTTAAAACGGATTTCAGTGTTAGATTCAGCTAAATAAGCTCTACAAAACACGTACACGTTTTTGAATTGATCAACAAATTTATTTTTTCGAAAACTTTGATTCACTTCCGGTTTCGACCGGAAGTGACGGATTCTGATTTTTTGTCAAAATGCCCTAAGTAAATCGATAAATAGACAATCACTGAAAATTTCAAATCTCTATATATAACCGTTTAAAAGAAAATGCCTGGACAAAATCGCTTTTTGAAAAATTTAAAATTGACGTAATATGAAAACGGAAGTGACGTCATTATTCAGCTTTTGAAGGCGTTGAGGGACAAGAATTCCTCATAATCTCTGAAAATTTCATGAAAATCGGTTGAGTAGTTTTTGAGATATAAAGCCAAAACGGAGTCAGAAGAAAAAAGAAAAAGAATAATAATAATAAAAAAAAACAATAGAATAACAAGAGGGTCTTCCGTTGGAAACGGAAGACCCTAATAATCTTACAAGCACAATAATAGTAAGGTCTTCCGTTGGAAACGGAAGACCTTAATAATATTTCATGTATTCCAGGGGCCATGTTCAAAAAAGTATCTCAAGATCCATCTTAAGACATGTCCTGTGATATACGTGTATCTAAAAACATACAGGTGTCTTATGACTACTCTAAGACATATCTTAAGATGTAAAGCGAATATATCTCAGACGTATCGTAGTTAAGATATCTTTTTAGACTAAATTTCCGTTTAAAAAATGTAATCAACAAAATATAATATGAAATTAGTTTTGTGAATGTATATTATAAAATTACATGAATAAGCAATGACTGTGTTGCTAATGAGTTACTTGATCCACTTATGACGATTATTCATTTTATTCGCATCGATTTTGTATCACCAATTACATTTTTATACGTTCAGTAATATGCATTAAAACGTGCCTAAAATAACAGTTTTTCTTGACATTTCATCACCCATTTTAAATATCCGGGAACAATGGTTAGCAGAGGAAAGCGCACGTAAAAAAATTAATCCATATTATTTTTTTGTATTATTTTTAAAACTCTAAATTAAACTAAAACAGATAGTTATAGCAAAGTATAATAGGTCATTCTATTTTAGAAATGCTGCATCTTCACATAACATCCAAATACATGAACATATTTAGTCTGTGTGCTTATTTATATCCCATATCACTCTAACATAGTGTAGATATCGGTTTCCTCTTCTTTTAAGAAGTATTTCACAACATACATGTTTACTGTTGAGTTAATTAAGAATAAGACAGCTGTTTAAAAATCTTAAGGTTAAGGTGGTTTTTAAGAGGTATCGTAAATTAGGATTGCTTTGAGAAGCTGTTTTAAGTATAACTCTATGTAAGAATCAGGCAGGGTGAATTTAATACGTGGTATATGATTATCTTCACATTGAGAATAATTGTTTTTGTAAAAACATTCATTGAGGTTTAATTTATCCATTTATAATGAAAAATATTAATGTTCATCATACAGTTTGTAATCCCAAGTCAGAAATCAGACGCTCCTATTTTGTTTCAAAAAATAAGAATACATGCATTTTTAAGAATTAAAATAAATAACAATCCCAATTAAATACTTGGAAGTTTATGTTAACAATATAATTTTATGATCATATTATAATTATAAGGAACATTCTCAAAACATTGTTTAAATATCTCTTTGCAGAGACACTTTCTTTAAAAAAAAATAGAAAAAACATTGTGTTTCATACAAGAGTTATTCCCCTTTGGTAAACATAGCATAGGTGGCGGTAAAAGTGAAGGTGGCAGTATCAATTGATGTCTGCTTTCTACAGCAATATCTTGAATCTCCTTGTGGATAACAACACAAACTTCCATTGGAAACATATTTAATTTTGCTTAAAAAATATCTAAGAACAATTTTAGCGCACTTAAGATCGTGTACTTTAAGTGAGAGATCGGTCAACAGTGAAGGTCAACTAATCTCTTGATTTAGCTATATAGCTTGAAGAAGCTATTCAGATTAGCTTGATTTAGCAATAATTTTGTCAAACATTTTTCATGTGTAATTTCGTCAACTTGTATAAAAAAAATATGCTGTGGTAGTTTTCTGTTATATACTGTAAAATGTTATGTAAACAATGCATGTAGAGATTATTCATCAAATTGTGTCTCCTTAAGAGACTTTGCACTAAAAGTTCTGAAAGTTTTGGGGCAATTGATTCATAACCACACAGTTACTTCCAAGTAACATAGTGGACAATGCAAACGCTTGTCACCGCTGCGACCTGAGTTGAATCCTCATGATCGACAGTGGTTGTATGTGATAGAGTATGGCGGTCGACTGCTTTGAAAAGTGGATTCTCTCCAAGTACTCAATAAAATTTGTAGAACTTGTTTATCAATCATTTTAAAATGAATAAGTTAAGTTCAGTACAGTTACTTTGAATTAAATATAAAGAGGGCCAGTTATGGTAAACAAGATAATTGATTGGTTATAGCAGTTCAGCACATTAAGAATGAATCATTCTCATTGCACTTAAAGTGGTGGAAAGTTACCCAAACAATGGAAATATTTTGTTTTTTAAAGTATTTTAAAGCTGCATTGTTAAAACTATCTTTAATTAGGGTTACTTTTTTAATGGTCAATGGTGCAAATATGAGTTGTAAGTTAATTGCGATTTTTTGTCTATTTCTTTTAACAATCATTTTTGTAAAAAAAAACTGCAGCTAAATCAAGAGAGTGTACTGACCTGCTTGTTGTCAACCGTGGTCGTCTATGGAATACGTTTCAAAACTAGATAAGGGCATCACAGTGTGTCCTAATCATAGACACAACTATGGAATCTACTAGAAGCTATCCAAAACATGTGGATGTCCTGGTCATCCTCTCAGTTCCAAATGCAAACCACAGAGGGGCATGACAATCAGGATGTGTATTATCATCCAACTTGGATGGCGAACATTGTGTAGAATTGGCACCGGTAATCTTTTAAAAGATTTTATTGAAGACAACTTGTTAATGCTTATTGTGATCTTTTAAGACAATTATGTTGTAAACATTCTAAAAGCATCAATGGTTGATAAAATACATGTAAACACACTGGGAGTACTGTAGATTCCCAATTAAACGCGCGGAATTTATAGCTGCGTAAAACAGCGAGAATATATGGAGGGTAATCGTGTTCAAAAATCCAGTCATGTAAACTTGTAAATCCGAATATGCAATCATGTTGGTGTCTGAGCCTAATTATGAATGTGTGTAATTCTGATCGTGTAATCTGTAAAACTCAGACATAAAAACTCTTAAGTTGACTCCGCAGATCTTCAATGTAATTCTTCCTACAGATGCACATTTGCAACTGTAAAATGCTTTTGTTATTTACATGTAACCTGTCCGACACTATAATACGCATTTTCCATCGGTAGTCAATGCGTTTATATCTCCGTTTTCTGAAATAGTTGACATTTGTCAGATGACATGACACATTTGACATTTGACAAATGTAAAGTCTACAAGTTTGTCGAATTTTAACATGACCATATATGGAAACAGTGACGTCACCGATAGTTGCAGGAAAAGGCCTGCCGTAATCGCCGGAATGGGCACAGAATAAACAAAAAAATATTACATATCATCATATAATCTCCGGATAACAACATTTTTTAGGGAGTACGATTTTTCGAAAAATAAATTAAAGCTCGGTGTCCATTATAACAAGATAATCCAGAAAAGATGCGAGTGAAGAATTTAATCGGAATCAGATATCTTAGATCTGGAAAA
Source organism: Magallana ariakensis (assembly GCA_020458035.1). Classification (NCBI taxonomy): domain Eukaryota; kingdom Metazoa; phylum Mollusca; class Bivalvia; order Ostreida; family Ostreidae; genus Magallana; species Magallana ariakensis. The sequence continues at coordinate 34,404,917 of CM035812.1, forward strand.
TTTCACCTATCATGACTTTGTTTAATTTAATGTATACATGCATATATATTATCTAAGAGTACATGTAACAAATCGTTGAAGTATAGAGCTCGGATAAATAAAGAAAATATCACCAAAAGCATCCTTATCGCTACCACAATGTTGGGACAAGAGCTCCCCGGGTCGGCCGGCTGGTTAATTAAAAAACTAAGTTATCAATAAGAAAAACTAACTACATGAAATCAGTAGTTTTAAGATTTTTATATAGATGAGACATGAGAAGCGGCACTCCCCCCCCCCCCTTCTTTTAAGTGAAAAAAAAAATTCCGAAAATAAGGTTAACTGTCGTGAAATTAAAATGTGTATAAATTATAATAAAAATATTTCATTTTGTCGGTAATATATAGAAAAAGAAGGCGAAAATTAAAGGTATATGTGGCGTATTTTTAGTGAATAACAATAATGAGATCTGATTATTTGCTTCATTTCTTTACTTAAAGATAGGACTTTCACAGAAATTACGCTTTATAAGTCAATCGCATAACAAAGATACAAGAAATCAAAAAAATACTTTTTATGCTTTACCGGCACGGTAAAAAATACAAAAGATTTGAATAACCCCGCCTTAAATGGGTCACGTGACATCCATCTCGGTCTATCAACAACACTGGCGACGACGAGAAGATAGGTATACCGTTACGTTTGACAGATTTTGCAATGAAAAACAAAAGTGACTGACAAGGATAGGATCAAAGTGAAGATTGTCATCGGAGACCATGCAGATTGATGGAATAGGAATTAAAGCCGAATTAAACTTAAGTTTCCATCATGAAGTTGTAGGGGTTTTGCTATACTCAGGTTCGTGCTCCATGTATTCCGTGTGTTTATAAGTTTTAAACCACAAGTGGATTATCGTTTAGAGGAATTTTTTAATAAAGAATAAACACTCTCAGTACATGCATCCCTCAGGATGATGGGTATTTAATCCGTGTCGATAATGCTTAAATCGTGTTTCATCTTCATTACATGTACACATAATTAACGATTTATATCGTTCTACATTAATGAATATCGGAAAAATACTGCTTTGAGTATCATCTGATATAAGAATCATCTAATTTAAGACACGTAAAACGTGATTCTAATTTGTAAACAAACTGTTCTTCCATCGTGTTTTCAATGCTAGGTTTTCCAGCACTCATGCGCAGTGGCATTATAAATGGCGGTTCACATTAATATTCATCAGACGTGTAGCAAAGTTTAGAGACAAATAACTAAAGACAGAACTTGTTTAATGGGCCTAGAGTTTGTGAAACGTCTAATTATAAGAAGCATGATGTATATTTTTATTCAAACTCATGTCAAAAATTTTACTCCAAATACGCCACATATACCTTTAATTGGCAAAAATGTTTTGATTTTAAGCAATTAATACGGGATATAAGTATGGCGTCCTGAATGTCGATTCAATCTAAACACTCAATGAAGTTGGTTAATCAAAATTTTCCAGAAAGCTTTATAGCTTACAACCACTTGTGATCATGTACTGATTACCATAAAACAGCTACTTAGTTTTGTAAAATTACTGTCAATACAGTGTATATTTTATAAGATTTAATAATTAAAACTTTACCAGTTCATATACGATCAAGTATATGTTTAACCCACCCGTTCTTTAATTTCAGAAATTCGATTTTCGAAGAAAAAATATAATTTTAAGAACATAAACATACTAGTATCCCTTTTTTATTTCTTCAAAAACTTTTAATTTTTGACAACATTTTGTACTTTAATTAATGATTTAAATTTTTTTATAACAGTTTCAGATTGTTTTATTATTTATCATGCACTTGCAAACAAAGTCATTTTGATATTTGAAAAAATATATAGATACATACATTTTTCCGCGAAAAATTACCAAAGTTCTTTGCAAGTCGTCTTCAAATCCTTTTATTTTTTGACAACATTTTGTACTTTAATTAATGATTGAATTTTTTTATAACAGTTTCAGATTGTTTTATTATTTATCATGCTCTTGCAAAACAAAGTCATTTTGATATTTGAAAAAATATATAGATACATGCATTTTTCCGCGAAAAATTACCAAATGTCTTTGCAAGTCGTTTAATTCTAAATAAATGATGAATATAAACTCATCCTTAAAATTCTTAGCATTCAGGTAAGCAATGAACCTACATGGGGCCTCACGGCGGTCTCCAAACCCCATGCGCTCAAAATACATTCAAATTTCTTGATCCGTCTCATTTCTAGAAAAGAGTACGTATTCAACTTATATTTTCCAGTTTACATTACATGTCAAATTATTTTAGCGATATTAAAATAGATATAGGCATTTCCTTTTTAGTAAAAATTAACCCTTATCGTATTATACATGTACCAGTGTCCATGGGAATTGTATTACAGAAACTAGCGCATTCGTCACACCGGCGCCGATTTTTACAAACATTCACCTTTTATTGTTTGATCCAGTTTCAATTATACCTCAATATCTTTTTTCTAAAACTAATATTCTCGATCCAAAAAAATAGTATCGTTCACTAGAACAGTTTAACTGAATTTTATGTTTATTTTAGTCATTCCGGCGATTACGGCATGCGTTTTCCCGCAGCAAGCATTTTCCATATAAGGTCATGTCAAAATTCGACAAACTTGTAGACTTTACATTTGTCGATTTGTAATATTCAACTGTGCTATATCCGAGAATGAGGATACAAATGCAGAAACTATGGATTAAGAATGTGCAAAGTTGAAGGTTAAATAAACCAACAAAAACAATTAAACTGCAAAATGTGCATCAAAGGAAGGAACTTAGTCAATTCTTTAAGTGTTTATGTCCTAGTTTTTATAGGTTACGCGATCAGAATTACACACATTCATACTCAGACTCACACACCAACACGATTGCATATTTGATTTTTAAAATTTTCAGGTCTGGATTTTGAACACAATTACCCTTCATAAGAATAAACCCTCGCAGAATTTTAAAATATTGCTTTTATTTTTCAGACAGCTTTAAACTATGGGAAATTATAACAAACAAGAGGCCCAGGGGCCATATCGCTCACCTGAGGAACAATAGCCTTAACTCAGATCAAATTAGCATTACAGTATCAAAATATCTTGACAACTAAGTACAGAAAATATTGCTCAAACAATTTAAAATATCTGCCGATTTTTATCCACATATTTTTAAATACCAAGTCCCTTTTGTTGTTGTACCTGTAAGATTTTTCTCTATTCCTATATAACCCCCCCACCCCCTTTGTGGCCCCACTTTTCTCTAGGGAATCATGGTTTCATCAAACTTTAATCTGCACAACCCGTGCTTTCACACAAGTTACTGCTTTTTGGACTGAAAACTTTCCGAGAATATTTTTAAAGATTTTCTCTATATATTCCTATGTAAAAATTCATCTCCCCATTGTGGCCCCGCCCTACCCCCGGGGACCATGATTTTAACAAACTTAAATCTACACTATCTGAGGATGCCTCCACACAAGTTTGAACTTTTCTGGCCTAATAGTTTTTAAGAAGAAGATTTTTAAAGATTTTCTCTATATACTCCAATGTAAAAATTCATCCCCCCATTGTGGCCCCACCCTAACCCTGGGGACCATGATTTAAAAAAACTTGAATCTCCACTATCTGTGGATGCTTCCACTCCAATTTGAGCTTTTTTGAACAAATAGTTTTTGAGAAGAAGATTTTAAAAGATTTTCTTTATATATTCCTATGTAAAAATTCATACCCCCATTGTGGCCCCACCCTACCCCTGGGGACCATGATCTAAACAAACTTGATTGTACACTATCTGAGGATGCTTCCACTGCAATTTGAGCTCTCCTGGCCTAATAGTTTTTTAGAAGAAAGATTTTAAAAGATTTTCTCCATATATTCCTATGTAAAAATTCGTTCCCCATTGTGGCCCCACCCTACCCTCGGGGACCATGATTTAAACAAACTTGAATTTACACTATCTGAGGATGCTTTCAATCCAATTTGAGCTTTTCTGGCCTAATAGTTTTTGAGAAGAAGAAATATTTTTTAAGATTTTCTTTATATATTCCTATGTAAACTTTCATCCCCCTATTGTGGCCCCACCCTACCCCTGGGGACCATGATCTAAACAAACTTGAATCAACACTATCTGAGGATGCTTCCACTGCAATTTGAGCTTTTCTGGCCTAATAGTTTTTGAGAAGAAGATTTTTAAAGATTTTCTCTATATATTCCTATGTAAAAATTCATTCATTGTGGCCCCACCCCACTACCGGCGACCATGATTTAAACAAACTTGAATTTACACTATCTGAAGATGCTTTCAATCCAATTTGAGCTTTTCTGGCCTAATAGTTTTTGAGAAGAAGAAAGATTTTTAAAGATTTTCTTTATATATTCCTATGTAAAAATTCATCCCCCTATTGTGGCCCCACCCTACCCCTGGGGACCATGATCTAAACAAACTTGAATCTACACTATCTAAGGATGCTTCGATTCCAATTTGAGCTTTTCTGGCCAAATAGTTTTTAAGAAGAAGATTTTTAAAGATTTTCTCTATATATTCCTTTGCAAAAATTCATTTCCATTGTGGCCCCATCCTACTTCCGGGGACCATGATTTGAACAAACTTGAATCTACTCTACCTAAGAATGCTGCCATACAAGTTTCAGCTATTCTGGCCTTATAGTTTTTGAGAAGATTTTTGAAAAATACCTACAAATTTTCAATAATGCTAAATTATCTCCCCTTTAAAGAGGGTGTGGCCCTTCATTTGAACAAACTTGAATTCCCTTCATCCAGTGATGTGTTGTGCCAAGTTTGGTTGAAATCTGCCCAGTGGTTCTGGAGAAGAAGATGAAAATGTGAAAGTGTACAACGCCAACAACAACGCCAACGCCAACGCTAACGCCAACGCCAACGACGACAGACAGCGGACAAATTTTGATCAGAAAAGCTCACTTGAGCTTTCAGCTCAGGTGAGCTAAAAAGGGCTCTCCTTGATACAAAACAGCGGAAGCGCGGAATTAAGTACTCGCTTAAATAAGGAATTTACAGTGTATAATTGCATGCATGCAAAGCAAACATGTACAAATGTATGCTATTAAGCTACATTATAGCTATGGTTGAAGATCCTATAGTCTTGCGTGCTCAGTAGTTGTACCAAATATTGTTTGTTGTCTGTCGATACAATATTATAGTATTACATGACCAAATCAGAGAGAGAGAGAGAGAGAGAGAGAGAGAGAGAGAGAGAGAGTGAGAGAGAGAGAGAGAGAGAGAGAGAGAGAGAGAGAGAGAGAGAGAGAATGTATTATTGTCTTTCCCAGGTTACTGATTCCCTCACTTTTTGACAATTGTTACGAAAATATACATACCTTTCGAAGAAATACAATTGAAATCGATATAAGGGTAAAAATTAAAGATTTCTCCATTGACACTTCATCTTTTTTTACCCAGAGAAATTAACAAGGAGAAAATCAATTCTTACGGAGATTTTAAATAAGAAATGTTTATATATTTTCTTCATTCGGAAATACTCGGGACACCTCGCACAAATTTTCAATGGTAACATCCGGGAACTTTCATGTCTGCTGCCTTGCAAGGTCTCCGTAGACTGTCTATTTTTGGTTACGTATTGAATCCTGAAGAGGAAGAGGGGGTGTCAAAACAGATAATCTGGACTTTTTTTATTATAGTGGACAAATATAGTTTGGGCACACAGATATTTATGATTATCGAAATATTAAGCAAAAAGTAGTAAAAGCAGAAACTTGGGACAGAGTATAAAAATTGGCATCACTAGCATTTATTCAGTACCATAACTCATTTAGTGTTATATGTAATTTTTTTGTTTAAAGGTAAATTTGTAGGTAATGAAGATAATATAAAATCCATGTACATTTACTTAAGATTCTCCAAGAAAAATCATATTTTGTGTACCTTTATGATTACTGATACTGACCTTCATGTAATTGCATTTTCATTGCCAATGACGAGCAACCTTCAGCAACACAGTAATTGTTAGCATACCGAGATGACAAATAGTTTCCAAAGTAAAGAATTTTATATGGTAACTAAAAAAATGATTATTTGAACCCTAATAATTTTTTTTAAAAAATATTTGTTTTCAGGTATATGTAGACAATGCATAATTGCATAATGCAAAATTGTCAAAATTTGAAGATAATCTTTCCAGAATTTCCAAAAATTTGACAACATCCATTCAATCTTCTATATGTGATTCAAATCCAGATAAAAGTGAAAATTTTTAATTAAATGAATTCCTTTAAAGTGTATTAACTTTTCGTCTTGATGTTTGTTTAAATATTTTAGCTCACACGCATGCATCTTTTGTCTAAACTAAGCTGTGCTTTAGAAAATTGAGTAAAAATTAAAAGATTGATGTCATAATTAATATATTAAAATAATTTTCTTAGATTTGTTTTGTGAAGCTTTGTATTGTAAAAGACTTCCCCTTTCACCTGTAACCATTCTTTAAATCTTACACGGTATATTACTTTTAATAATGGAACATTTTTGTGACTAAAAAGGATTCTAGGGTAGAGGTACATGTAACACATCAAATAAGGACAACTACTTAATAACTTATTTATTAGAAGGGGTGAGGTTTATTTATTTAAAAAAATCAAATGTGAAGAAGATACTTAATGTTCCGAATTGATTGTTTACCTAATATATATTACTAGACAATTGGATCAGTAAATTAAAGGCTGTTCATAATATTTATCATTCTTGTATGTGTTTTGTAGATTGGGAAGACAAATCTGGGACAAACTACCAGTATTTCTTCAAATGCATCTAGTGCAGCAGAAATGATTCTTAGTAATGGGAAAATGGTGAATTAATGAGAAGCCAGTTAAATTTATCATCAATTCCTATCATCAATGAATCAAATCCCATGTTAACCTTATCAAGAAAATAGTATGATAGACTAAGTTTAATATCAGCGTTTACCACATACAAATGTACACAATATACTCAATATATTTTTTTTATCATTTTTCTTTTAACATATAAGCAAGAAATTAACTGTTCAAGCATACCATGACATATTCCAGTAAATCTCGTTTAGTACAAACATAGCGTAATCTCCGATATAGTGATTTTTTTTTTGAGTCCCCGGTAACATTCTAATTGAAATATTTTAAAATTTTACGGTTATTACGAATTTGGATATAACAAATTTACTGATATACATGTAGCGAACTGATTTTGAGTCCCGTAGAGGTGAATAATGAAGAAATTTAACACTTTTATAACGAATTTCTTTACAGATTAAAAATTATGCGCTACCATTTAACATAATAGTTTGAATGAATTTATTTTCTCATATATTGTTTAATTTGCAATCCGATTATAAAAGGTATCAAAAAAAAGTATTTTCATTCTAAGCCTCAATTTGCAAGAAAATGTACATATAGTCTGGTGAAAGAAAACATGTGTACAGCGAATTTGCCATAGTTATTATTACGAATTTTGTTTTACGGACATAGCGAATTTCGGATGAAACCAAGTAAATCCATTGATTCCAATCAAGTTTTACTGTATAAACCATGTTTATCCTATGCAGAGTTTAAAGACAAACCTAAGGCAAACTACTATTACTTCAACAGACGAATTGAGTTCAACAGAAATTACTGATAATTATGAAAAAAATGATGGATATTAAAATAAGAGAGAGAGAGAGAGAGAGAGAGAGAGAGAGAGAGAGATAGGAAGATGATTTTTTGCAATATATCAATATTCCAGGTATTCTTAACATTACTACCAATTATTTCATACTACATTTATCATTCCTGATTCAATTGACTCCAATATATTCTAGTAATAGGTTTTGAACTCAATTAGTGGTGGCTCAATTTCAAGGAATTGGTATCCTCATTTGAGCTAAAAGTGAATCGTTTCTTCTGATCAATTTTCTTCCAGTGTATGTTAATCTGGCCAACAAAGTTTACGTTTTTTATTTGTTTTTACTTTTCCCCCAAAAACATTAAGAATATGTCAATCTATTTCTACACAAATATCCTTTAATTTTTGTTAAAATGAAGAGCCAGGTCTCCTAGCTGCTGAAGGGACATAAATAGGAAAGAATGAAAACATGGTGGGATGTTTAAAAAAAACTTTGTCTAAATTTTTATCAAACCCTGAGTGTTTCAATTCCATTTGCATAGCTCTAGTTTTTGAATGTAAGTCGTAACTGAGCTTACATGTTTCACAGTTCAGCACGATCAAAATATGAGAACAGCAAAACTACGGTAGTTTATGGCGAATTTTAAATGAATTGGGCTCTTGAAATTACTTTGATATAGCCTTAAGTTCGTTATAGCTGTGTTCGTAATACTGTGTAATCATTTAAATTCGTGGGGGCAAATGTTCGTGGATTGTTTAAATTTTAGAGGTTCGTGGAGACGTAATCTAGTGTTTTATCTTATACTTGTACCTAAAAAAGGAAATATGACTAAATTATCCTAATTTTGTATTTTGTGGAGGATGTTTATTCGTGGATGAGAGGTACCCACGAATTCCACGAAAATTGAGCCACCACGAAATTTAATGATTCCACAGTATACGGCAAATTTTTATAGGTTTATGTAAGAACTTTGCCAGTACATAAATAAGAATTCGTTTTAGCCGAAATTTTGCTTTATCCAGGTTTTTTTTCTTCAAATTTTGCTGTATAATATTCTTTTAAAGGGACATAAACAAAACATAATATTGTGGTTTCATTAATATTCGTTGAATACCAATTTTCGTGGATTCACTGGATGAAATATCTGGTTTCAGCACTGCGGAAACCCTTTGGAAACTTTGCGGAAACTTAAGGTTACTTTAAGTTTCCGACAGGTTTCAGCACGGAAACTTCAAGTTTCATTAAGTTTCCGCAGTGCTGAAACTTAGGCTGTCCACGAATCCAAATGGTTTCCGCAACGGAAACTTACTGAAACTTGAAGTTTCTGCATAGTTTCACCCTCCATATACGATTGGGATACATATTGTTTACAAAGGGTTTCCGCATCGGAAACTTGCTGAAACATGACGTTTCTGCACAGTTTCAACCTCCTTATACGATTGGGATACATATTGTTTACAAAGGGTTTCCGCAACTGAAACTTACTGAAACTTTATTATTATTTTTTTTTTTTGCTTTCACAAAAACTCAGCAAGATTTCTACTATATGTAAAAACAACACAATTTCAAACAGTTCCAAATTTATTTTGTTCACAGAACTGAAATTGTTTCCAATTATAATAAATAAAATACAGCCAAGATACAATAATGGAGAAACATCCATATGGCAATTCCCTTATCAGGGACTTTCATTTAAAAAATGATAAAATTGCACAACACAAAAACTTCCAATAAAAATTTGTACATTTGTACTTGTTTTCTTCTGGATCAAATGCATATCAAACTTCCCTTTAAAAATGCAAAAAGATCTTACTTTTTTAAAAATATGAATGCAATTTACAAAATAACTGCATGTACATAAATAAACAAAAAAAAAAAAAAAAACTTCACTGTTACATGAACATGATACACTTGTCTTAATTTGTTTTGAACTACAATGAATATGTACACCATAAAATATTTCTGAAAAGGCTAAAGTGTCCATCTTTTGTAAAAAACATAAACTACAAGATAGTAATTGAATATAGAGGTATGACCCAGATTTGATTTGAATATGTATGTCCATAAATTCCAAAATGAGGTCAAAGTGACCTACTTTCGAGTAGGGATAAACTTTTTCTTTGTTAGTTATATTATCTTATGTCTTACATTAGAACAGGATTTGACAGCATTTATTAGATAATCCATAAAGTCCAAAGTGAACTTCTCAGTTCCCCCCATGATGTATCAACTGATCAGATTTGAATGTCCTAATCCTATCAGTATTTAAGAGATGACCCAGAGGGAGATATGAAAAGCTTGTGGGCCGATGAAAAGCTAAACAATGGAGCAGTCTGTCAAATCATGTGCAAAAATATGATGTACACATTTAAAATAATTATGCAACACACTTCATTCCTGATGAATATTGTTCTTTACACACGGTTTACCTTCCTACATTTTACTATTTTACCTACATTGATATTTTTAAATCCAAGTAATATATACATTGTTTATATATGTCAAGTGTTACTACATGTACATGTACTTGATTTTTGTAGCATGAATGTATAAAATACAAACTGTCACACAGATCATTCACTTTACAATTCTCATCAATACCAGTATTTTACTTATGTTTTAAAAGCTAATTCCAATATTAGTTACATAACACAGATAAAAAAAAAATCCACATGGAAACAACTTTCCATGCAAGTACTTTTGTTATATAAAAATTGTAATACATGGGGTATATGTTGTCTTTAGAAATGGATTTATATTATGATTTTTCAGACAACCTGTTGAACGGTTGGTTAGTATAAATAGATATGTCTTTTCAGTTCTCTATTTAAAAAGCTACACATCATACTGGCAAAATAAAAATTACATTCGGGGTTGTGTTTGGATTGTGAAAAAATATATGAATCAACTACTAGGTATCAACAACATCATTAACAATGCATGTATATTATCAACCTGGAGGTGGAAGGATAAATGTTACCTGGAGTCTAATATTTTATGCAATATTTGCAAGTATAACAAATTATTTAAGAAAATGAAAGTTAATATCAAGGTCTAATCAATCATTTGATAAGTCAAAACCATGTGATTTTCTAAGATTTTAGCTTACAGACAGACATTGTAATTTACTGGTATTTGATCATATAAAAAAGTTCTTTTATAGTTTATAAGTTTTTTGAAATGGGAATACTTTACAGCTACAAAGTCTTGTTCTGCAGACTGAGGTTTAGTCAGGTTGTAGAGATGTGTCCATTAAAATCAATGAGGAGTGTCCTTGGCTGTTGTTGATGTAACCAGAGTCGTAGTTTATGGAAATCTGCCTTTTGGGGGGATTTTCGAGCATTCTCCAGGCTTGTGAAGCACTAGCATAAGATCACATCGACATGGTTACAGCAGACTTGGTAGTTCTGGACAGTGGTAGCATTAAAATTCTTCTTCTTGCAATGAACTTGTTCCTTTCACTGGACTGTACTTTATGTCTGTTCTTTTTATCTTAAACAAGAATGATAAAGTTTCATTTACATTTTTAAACAATAAACATTCAGTCTAACATGTAATATAAAAGCATAAAATTTATTCTGAATATAGAAGAAGCTAGTATTTGATCGAAATGTTTCATTTTATGTTTGAAACTAGGTTATTTTCATTTTGATTCAATAATTGTTTGTTGAACAATGGAAAAACTAATCAACAATAAGTGTGTTTCACCACCACCCCCCCCCCCCATCAACCTCCTTTTCCAGAACTTAGACCTAGATTTCCCCCAAATTACTACAGTAAAGTTATAAACATTCAACACATGTATAAGTTAATGGTGAACATAATCAATTTCAAAGCAATACCTTGCGTTCACATCGTCCAGCTGGTCAAAACATTCACCGAAGAGAAGATGCAACTAATCACCGGAAACATTGACTATGTATGCTGTCAATGCTGAAAAAAAGAAAAACGTAAAAGATTTCATTTTCCGGATTTAATAAATAATAATGTTTTTACTTACGTACGTTACATTTAGAGTTTGTAAATTGTGTAGTGTGTGAAAAAGATTCATTGTTCGTCTTGTTTACCAACCAAGCATCCATATATTCCAGGGACGTTTATATATACGTATACCCTGGATATTCTAAGAAACTTTATCTTGAGTATCATGCATATAAACTTGGTTAATGGTTAACTTGGTCAAAACGTATATTTTAAAGAGATACGGTAATAAAAATTAAAATGCCGAACCAAGTTTGAAAAAAATGACGCCATTTTGATTTGATTGCGCGAGATCTCGTTTACAAATGAGAGACAATTGTAACAAATTTGTTTATTTTCATTATACAGTTTGCATTTTTCTTGAAGTATTTACAGTTTAAACAGTTTATTGTCATTCCTAAGGTTCAAATACTTACTGTTGATCATTTAATTCTTTCTACTCTCATATTTTGAACAAGTTAAAAATTATCCTATTTATAGTTACACTTCTACAGGAAATAGTATCCATGTTGTCACTTTTGCCTAAGTTATAAAGTTACCTGTTCTCTGATTGGCTAAGTTACTCTAGTTTCTTTGGTTTTCATTGGTTAAAATTAGTGAATAGAATACAGGTATATATAAGAGAGTGTTCGGTCAGTTTTCTTTACTTGGGTTAGGGAGTGATTACCTTATGGTAAGTCTCCCTTTCTATTCTTGGCACTTAAACCTCTTGGTTTTACAGCTATGAATAGGTTAGAGTTAGGTTTAGTATAAGAAAGCATGATTTATGTAGAGTTAGGATTTAGTTCATTTTTGTAGGGTTTAAAGCATTTTTTTTTATAATACAGATTTTCCTTAAGGTTTAGAGTGTAAGTTTAGATAGGTTTTCCCTTTCCCAGTCCTGGTTCAAGGTGTTGTAGATAACTTATTTTTATAAGGAGGATTATCTTAGTCATTTTTACATTTATTTGTCATAGAGGAGAAATTTAATATTTATAGAGATGTAGCTCGTTCCTTATTCATCGTTCCTCGTCTGTTATTATTAAATCTATTGTTAGATTCTATGGTGGCCCAGTAGGAGCATATTTTGATTTTTGGCAAATTTTGCATTTTCTTATTTTTTTTTATTAATTGTAAAAATTAATTCAATTATCAAGTATCCATTGTAATATCAGTTCATTATAAATTTAGATTATACATATTTTCAGAGTAATTTTCCCTTTGAGTACTTCTGTTTGTTAATTTCCATATTTTCGTCTATTATTATAAAATTCTTGTTGCTATCCTTGACTTAAATCAACTCTATAAACATTAATAAATTGTGTTAAATCTTACTGGTGTTTTCATTACAAGTGTTGACCATAGTTCAGGAATCCCCTTACCTGGGTTGATTTTTATCTGAGCCAGTATTTGACTTTAGAGATACTTTGATCACAAGAGTTATTGCCCTTGTCGTACTGGTTCCGGTTACATAATTTTGGTGCCGTGACCAGGATTCCTGAATAGAAACCATGGCTTCACTTAATTCTATTTTTGATAGTGTAGGGCGAGCTACATCTACTCCTAGAGTTAATGTTAATCCCTCACAAGGTGCTAGAAGTAAACTTTTGTCACGAAGTAGACAATCAACATCCCCTCCAGTAGAGAGAGTGAGTGAGAGTGAAAGAGAGCACATTACAGTCAAGATGGGGTAGAAGAATTAAACCTCCAGTTGTCTGCTCACCTTGAACCAGTATCTAGGCATATTTTATTATTTTTATGCCTTATGTACATAGTCTGTTTTTATATTTTTCTTTATTATTCATTAAATAATTATAGAGTTGATTAAATTTTTGTTTAGTATGTCAGGATAGCATAACATAACTGATACATAGAGGTAAAATTTAAGTTTAATTATAAATTACTAGTCACATCTAGATTGCTGGTTGTTTTGTTTGTGTTTCTGAGTTGTTTTATTTCTTGCTCTTGAAATTAACCTTCAGGTTATACTGTATTTGAACTTTATTGGATAAAGGATAGTTATGTGTTTTAATTATTAAAACATGATGGTATCTTCTAATATAATTATCTAGAAGTCAAAACAGTACATGATAGATATTTTGAATATCTAGTATCGGTAATACATAGATACGAATCATTGAGAGTTTAGCATTCTTAGATTAATGCTTTCCGTAGATGATCCTTAGTTTATCTCCCTTGTACTGAACTAGAAGCAACCCTACGGTTTTTCATATAGTTTATCTATAAGGAGAGATGCATTTAGGCATCTTTTATTTTAGATGTTTTTCTATAGGAGAAAACATATTTTGATTAGATAGCTATTGAATTACCCTTTATATAGTACAGTTTACAATAAAGTCTTAGAATTTAAGATTTTATCATCAGTTATTTCGGAGTAGGTTATTTACAATTGAGAAATGCTTGCAATTCTATCATTAATCTGGGTTATCCTATTATTCTTTTATTTTCAGCTAGGATGGCCGATGTTTTACAGTTATCAGTTGAGCAAGAGGAGATGGAGGAGCTCTTTGGTACATCTTTTCCTAAGGAGTGGCCCTCAGATGGACAAGCGTGTTCCATTCCTAGCTGTCCATCTGGGGAGCACGTCTTTCACAAAATAGGATCGTACAGGGCCCACTTCATAAAATTTCATAAGGAATTTGTGCCGGTGTATAATTGTCCTAAGGAAGGATGCTCCTTCAGAGCTTTCAAAATTTCGCCTATCCGTAAGCATTGGGATAAGAAACACCCAGGACTTCAGGGGTGTATTTTGTGTCGGAACATTAAGAACCCAAGATACTGTAATCCTGGACAGATAGATATGCCCTTGCCGACTATACATAGGGACGCCAGGGACAGGGCAGCAGAAGCCAGACGTCGAGCATCAGCCTCTTCTACACCACTTTTTAACCTCCCAACATGTTATAATGCTAGGGACATGAAACCTCTTCACTTTTGACATTTATATGTAATTAAACAAAATCTGTGATTTTGTTTATTTTTAAGGGGGGAGGAATGTAACAAATTTGTTTATTTTCATTATACAGTTTGCATTTTTCTTGAAGTATTTACAGTTTAAACAGTTTATTGTCATTCCTAAGGTTCAAATACTTACTGTTGATCATTTAATTCTTTCTACTCTCATATTTTGAACAAGTTAAAAATTATCCTATTTATAGTTACACTTCTACAGGAAATAGTATCCATGTTGTCACTTTTGCCTAAGTTATAAAGTTACCTGTTCTCTGATTGGCTAAGTTACTCTAGTTTCTTTGGTTTTCATTGGTTAAAATTAGTGAATAGAATACAGGTATATATAAGAGAGTGTTCGGTCAGTTTTCTTTACTTGGGTTAGGGAGTGATTACCTTATGGTAAGTCTCCCTTTCTATTCTTGGCACTTAAACCTCTTGGTTTTACAGCTATGAATAGGTTAGAGTTAGGTTTAGCATAAGAAAGCATGATTTATGTAGAGTTAGGATTTAGTTCATTTTTGTAGGGTTTAAAGCATTTTTTTTTATAATACAGATTTTCCTTAAGGTTTAGAGTGTAAGTTTAGATAGGTTTTCCCTTTCCCAGTCCTGGTTCAAGGTGTTGTAGATAACTTATTTTTATAAGGAGGATTATCTTAGTCATTTTTACATTTATTTGTCATAGAGGAGAAATTTAATATTTATAGAGATGTAGCTCGTTCCTTATTCATCGTTCCTCGTCTGTTATTATTAAATCTATTGTTAGATTCTATGGTGGCCCAGTAGGAGCATATTTTGATTTTTGGCAAATTTTGCATTTTCTTATTTTTTTTTTATTAATTGTAAAAATTAATTCAATTATCAAGTATCCATTGTAATATCAGTTCATTATAAATTTAGATTATACATATTTTCAGAGTAATTTTCCCTTTGAGTACTTCTGTTTGTTAATTTCCATATTTTCGTCTATTATTATAAAATTCTTGTTGCTATCCTTGACTTAAATCAACTCTATAAACATTAATAAATTGTGTTAAATCTTACTGGTGTTTTCATTACAAGTGTTGACCATAGTTCAGGAATCCCCTTACCTGGGTTGATTTTTATCTGAGCCAGTATTTGACTTTAGAGATACTTTGATCACAAGAGTTATTGCCCTTGTCGTACTGGTTCCGGTTACACAATTAAGAGCCTTGAAAATGTTATTGGGAGTATCTATATTGTGATTTAAGTACCTTGATATAAGTTCTTCGTTCCTGTATTATCTTCTTGTTGTGGAGGCTATTCATGTTTCTCAATTCTTCATTTTACAACTGCACCTTCTTGTCCATTTCAACCTTCGCAGTGCGCCAATACTGACCAATCAGAACCCGCTAAATCTTGGAGAAGTGCATCATGGGATAGTTTAAAATAAATAATGTTTAATCAAAATTATCACTTTTTACTGAGTAGAATACTTTTTACATATATTTATTTTAAATAGGAACTGTTGGAGTCAATATTTCCTGGTTAAATACGACAAATTATTGGGGTGGTTTTGTTACAGTGGTAACACGTGATTAACAAAAAAAATGGCCGACCGTTTGTTTACAAATGTTTTATGTAATTAAACATGCTAAAATAATATTCTAATGAGCCATATGTTTCAGATTTTGTCTTTAACTATTATTTATTTACATGTTCTGATGATTTTGCCAAACTTAATGTGATAGAGCCATGTATAGTGTACTGACAAGGTGATATTGACTTGTCCAATTTTCACCCTAAGCACGGTCATTGTCTTATTCAAAATATAGAGGTGTGAAAATATTATGTTCAACACAGAGCAGGTTCCGTATGAACACACAGAAATCACAAGTATAATTAGATGCCGATCAATTAACGGGGGTCTTGACTGTGGGCTGGTTAACAGGGTTCACCCGTACGGTCAATTTACAACTACGATGAATTGATGGCTATTATTATACAGTTACACATGTGCACTGCTTGGTCATACGATGAACAGTACGTTAACAATACTTATAAAATACAAAAGCATTAAACATTAAACAAGCCGGGAAGTAAGACGTACATGTGTGACTGATATATAAACAAATATAAAATTGTCAATAACAGATTATGTTGCAAACCATTACGTCAATGGATTTTGACAAATTTTATTGGAACTTGACCCCTACATATGAATAAAATAAGTATTTTAAATTCATAAC